>VYZM01003161.1:106677-137888 GCA_013398915.1 Dromas ardeola
AGACTGAGCACAACGAATATGCCTTTGGCCAGCCTGTCCTGTCTATGCTCCCTCTTAGCTTCTATGGGAACCTAAAAAAGTCCTTGACTAATGTAAACATCACTTAGCAACAACTAAAACAAAATGCGTTATCAGCATTATTCTCATACTAAATCCAAAACACAGCAGCTACAAGGAAGAAAATGAACTCTGTCCCAGCTGAAACCAGGACATTGGGGAAGACCATAACTTTGTGTATCGTAACTCTTAATTTTTCCTGTTGTCGTTTTCAAATAACTAGCAGTTAGTCAGCAGATTTCTCATCTTTCACAACTTCTGATGTACCACCAAAGAATTAATAGGACTTGGCTTCTCTTGTATACTGCTGAAGTCTCGACAGGTTAACTGCATTCCCCACAGTTCAAGTCTGTCAGATATTAAGAAATGCTCTCATCTAGTTGTGTACAAAAAAAGATTAAAAAAAAAAACAACGAGGAGAAAGGCTTCCTTAGCAACCAGAGGTTAAAAGCACATAGAAATAGATTGTTGGCATACATAGATCATCCTTACACTGCAAAGGCAGTGGTCCTCGTATGCCTCAGTTCCCTCCACTGCTGTCTCACCAACGCTGCTACGCTTTACTGTCCATTTTTCAGCTTATAAGTAACTCCACGTCCAGTCACCTCCCAAGTATGAGACGACTCCTTGTATGCAACTATGGTTCCAAATCAAGTCCATGAAGTCCTGGACTTGGTGATAGCTGATAATGAGGGCTGACAGAATCAGACACATACACTGAAAAAAGGGATACAGTTCTCACATCCTGACTCCTGGTTATGATCAAACTGCCCTTCAGCTTGTGAGCGTTTCTTATCAGTCCCTTCAACATAGCAATATTCTCCCTCAAGTGATACTAACGACCTCATGAGTTTTTTCTTCATCTTCCAACTACTCATCCATCATACTTTGATGATGTCCGTGTAACTATACCTGAGCTGAAGGTTTTCTCATCCTCAATAGAGTAACAAGTCAAAAGACAGCTTCTATGCTGTTTGGGCTTTTGTAAGTAAAAGAGGATTCCAAAACCTAAATGCTCTTCCTTGTCTTTTGCCCTCATCCTTTTCCCCTCTCCTCCCTTCAGTGATCAGCATGCTCGAGTGCTTCTTTCCAAAAAGCCCTTACAGCATGTCTTCCACTCTTCAACACCAGGAGGGCTGGGAAACCACACCCTCTGCAGCGGGTCAGAGGGAATCAACCAGCTCTTTTCTACAAATTAAAAAACCTGTATGGCTTTTATTTTTATAGCAGCTGCAAAGGTACAGTTCTAAAGGTGTTCCTGGCTCTTTCCTCTGTTGACTGCTGGGCAAGTCAGCATTACCTGTGGCAGTGCCTGTGTGCTCAGAAAGGTAGCTTCTAAATACACGTGGGATTTTTGAGGGGAAAAAAACACCCTACAAAATCTGTTGATGCATTTCCCCAAATAGTATCGCTGTCATGAATCCCAAACATTATAACAGACTGTAGTGACATATATAGTAAGCATTTGAAAACTGATGATTAAACAAGTTTGTTTTCCTATGCCAAATGTAGAGTTGAGAAGGAAACAGCTTAGATGGCTAATAATGTTTGTTTTGGATCGATACGCAGTAGATTGCCCAGTGCTGATTATTTTGAACAAATGCACAGCTCTACCCCATGTAATAAAAATCTGGCTGCCCTTTGTTACTCATGAAACTCATAAAGGTTAAACCTTTAGCCTGAAGGAAAAAAAGATCCTTTTCATCCAATGAAAATTAATAGGACTGAGCATCCCTCCCCTTGCAGGCAGCTGTAATTTTTCAGCTAAGAGGCACAGAGGTTTAAGAAGAATTGATGATGGAAAGTTTTTGTCACCAACATAAACACATTTTAAAAGCGGCTAGCAGTAGGCTCACACTGAGAATTGCGCGTCTGAGGCGATGCCAGTGGTACTTAGCACAGCTGCTCATGGCTGTGCGCCTAATTGAATGTTGTTTGTCTCAAGATTTTCCAGTGGACCATTTCAAGTGGCAGCACACAGCTGATGTGCCATATAACCCGCATTAACACCTCACCTGCAAAATACATAATTACATTCAAATCTGCTGATTAGATGCAAAATGCAAACACATGCCAGTGGTTGCATTTCAGAAGTAACCATGCCCATCCACACAGAAGAAAATGAGTGGATTGCTATCTAGAACCGCTCCCGCATCCGGTCTCTCCAAAAAAGATTATTGGTAGCATGTGTAGGAATTAAAATTTCAAATTATCATTTTGTGATGATGGCTCTTTATGGCTAGGTAAATCTAATTCTGTTTGTTTCCCACATATTTATTTTGCATCTTAACCCTTATGCAAAGGTTTGTAAAACATATTTCTGTGATACTAAAAAAAGGAAATCTTCTGATAAATTAATTCTTATATATATAGAATGAGCTGTCAAATTGCGTGATTTATAAAATTAGAGGATGTTAATCTAATACCTCTTAATATAACTGCTACTCTCATGTCAATCTTTTTTACTGGAGCATGGTGGTTCCAAATTTATTTATTTTTTTAATAACCAGTGTTCACTTCAGAAGGAAGTTCATGTTTGTATTAAACTAATTTACATCCATTTGAAAATGCTGAATCCAAGCCATTTCCTTTTTTCCACTGGGAATGCAGTCAAGCACAGCTGCTGCCAAATGACTATTAGGAAAACATGTTTTTATTATTGTTGTGTCTTCAGGTGATCACATGCAGTGGCTGATCTGAGAGGTCATCACAGTCATTGTGAACGCAGTGGACTAAGCTTTGTTCTACCAGAGCAGGTAACAGCTTAAAAAACTCCAAACAGAACCTAAGCCTTGAATTTAGGAATAATTTCTTAAGACTTACTTGAAATAATGCATTTATGTAGCATAATCAACTAAATTCGCATCCACAAAGAGACATGAAACATGATTTGGGGTTTTTTACCCTAGAAAATACAAACTGTCTATCAGTATGTAGTCCTGCTAAATTCCATGTGTTTTGAGGTTACCTTCATTAAAATAATTAATTCTTACATTAAAAAAAAAAAGAATTACCATTCTTTCAGATATGCTACCCCAAAAAAGAAAGAAACAACCTTGAAAACCTGTGTTATATTAAAATGATACCTAGTGGACAAAACCAATCTCTTGAAAGAGATTTATAACAAAGGAAAAGCTTAGGGAGGCAGGCTTAGAATGAAGGTGAGAACTTCAGTTTGTCCCTTTGTGTCTTCAGACTTTGTGCACTTTGTGAAGAAGGGTCCCTCTGAGGAAAGCGGTGATCTGAATATGTAATGAAAAAGCTATATGTGTTCTATAAAATGGTAAGAATGGAGCTTGCGTAGACAATTATAAAGCTGATGCTTCCTAATTTTACAGGCTACACAATCTACTTCTAGCCTTCACCTAGACTCCTAAGCATGAGATTCTTGCTAGAAAGGTAAGAATAGAAATTTGTTACCTATATACATCCCATAATGAATCAGTTGAAGTGTTTGAACCTTTTTCCTTCAGTTACTGTAAAACCAGGTGCTGTTACTGGAAACACCTGGATAGCAGTACTCAGGGAACACACTGCTGCTGGGAAGACCTCAAAGGGGTTGGGAGAAGCTTCTACTACCCTCTTTCTCCATCGCTGTCACGCCCGAGCTGAGGCTACAGGCTTTGGAGCTGGACAGGTATTCTGCAGGTGGGATGCTGCTAAAGGCCATCAAAGCGGTTTTGAGATGAGTGAGATTTGGAAATAAAAGCCAGCTCGTTCCCCTGCTTTTTCTCTTGCACACTTCCTACCCCCAAAGCTACAGTAACTTCTCGGCATCCCCACTACAATGACGAAGCTGCCATCAGTACTTTCTTTGAGGTATGTTCTTTACTCCACAGACATGGGCTTATTCAGTCCCTTGTTAATTTTTACAACATTAACGGATCTCTTAGAGGCTTTCCACATTTAGATCTCTTACTTTGTCAAACTAATTAGTGTTGTTTTAATCACTTCCATATCTCAGAGCATCCACATCCTGATAGGTGCTTAAGAAAGAAGAATAAAGGAACAGCTCCTTCTGTGAAGAGCTTGAAGTCATTCTCATTGAAATAGTTCAAGAAAGCGGCTCCTCTTAAAACAGACTTTACGAACTATACTTTAGGAACTTGTAAATGACATATATTGAATTGTTAACCCTTACATTGCACCTATCGTGATTTTTATATCAAATCTTTCTTTCATAAACTGATCAACAATTCCTTTTTAATAAACTCTCTTCTTGAGAGCATCTCTTACCTCAGTGAAATAATTTATGTCTTTAAGGAGCACAGCTCTTTTACACAATTTGTATATTTTCACGAAGTATTGTATCACAAGGAACAAGAGATTGACTTACAGCAACTTCAGTAAACAAACAAGAGAAAAAACTGCTCCAAGGAACTGACTTTACAAACAACAGCCTGTTGTATAGACACTAGATTTAACCAAATTAAAGTGCAGTGAGGCAATACGATACATGCTGATAATGTGCAGTGTTAAAGCCTTAGAGAAGAAATGACTGGGGGGGTTACTGTAGTAAGATGCAATTAGAGGGGCATTTTAAATTTCTTATTACCAGAAGTGGATTTTAAGAGAGAATCTGACCAAGAATTATGACTCAGATCTTTGAGAGAGCACTGTATTTAATCTCCTTATGAGCAAATTTGAAGTCTTGATTTATTCTCTGACACCCAAATTCTGTTAACACCGTAAATAAACTACATATTTTTTAAAATCTCATCTATTATTCTCAACTCTCATATGTCTTTTTAATTTTAAAATTAAATATTCTGTACATGAAGTTGCAAAATACTGCCTTTAAAAACTCATTTCAATGTATTAATAAGATAAGCTACTGATTACGCTAGTCCAGGTGTTCAGAACTGCTTAGATATCTCTATGGAGCACGGCACTGTGCCATATCATCATATTCTATCTTTTGTCTGGCTCATTTTGTTAGCAGAACATTTCAATAACGTACAAAAAAGAAGCTTCTATGTTTCACTTTATTTCATTCATTGCTGTTCTTATCCACACCAGAATTACAGTTTTTATTTGAAGGTGTTGCGTGGGAGGTGACGAAGAGCCCGAGGAACCTTCTTTATTCCCTTATACCCACTTGTGGTAACAGGTCATATTGGGGTTTAGCTAGAAGAAGAATTTGAGTGGCCTCACTTTAACAGAATAATTACAGTGCCATAGCTATGCTGATATAACTCCCCCATGTGGATACTCTATTTCAAGGATAAAAAAATATTTAATTCTAGAATAATTACTCTGCTTTTTAATGCTATCTGAACAAAGTTACTTTCTCTCTGAAGGGAGGGATCACATGGGAAGCATATCAAGATAGCTACAAAGTTCTGTTTCTTCCTGTGGTCCAACCCTCTAAGGGGATCCTGGGATGCTGGAACGGCACCGATTCCAACTCACCAAGTCTCCACTGTACTTCAGCCAAGAGAAGAACATGATCTGCCATCTAGTCTAGTCCAAGAGCCCTCTCCACAGAGAAGGGGATTGAAAATGGGATACCATAAGGTATCTCAACAGCACTGTGTAAGTAGCTAATATACAGGTTAATATCCGCCTGAACTGAACGGATGAATTTGCACTTGGTTAAATGTCTACACAAAAATAAAAACATTCACGTCTTCTTTTTTCTGATGGACAGTTGAAAACTATGCTTTTATTTGACAAAAATAGCTTGATAGGAAAAGCCTAGGCAGTCTCAATTACAGACTTAACTAAACTGAGTAACATTTAGTTTAGGGACAGAAGTAAGGTTACTAGCATCACAGGAACTATTCACTTTTTAACATATAGAAATGCTTTACAAGTTCTTTTTCAAAATGGATCTAGGAGGTTGCTTACAGATAGAAGATCTCTCTGTACAAGTCTGCCAATGTAGAATGTTGCCTAGACTTGCAGACAATTTCCATGCTTTCACTTCACATTATCAAAATGACTTCATGCATTAAAAATGCCAAAATAGGTTATTTAATATAAGTGAAAAGAAATAGGTACGATGTTCTATTATTTACTCCAGACTTTCTTTTCTCTCTTAGAAAGAGTGAAGCTCCTCAGTGGTGTTAGATAAAAAAATCAGACTCTACCTGATCTAGAAATAGAATAAAATGTTTTCTATTGTTGCCATAATAAATAGTATGGATTATCTAAAGCTGCCTGATCACAAGTGGCACCAAGAATACGTTCTGCATCATCAGCATGGAAAGAAATCCTCATTGTTACTAGCAGAACCCCTACCATAGCCTGAACACAAACAGTTAAGTTCACAGCATCTGAGCCTTCAAAATCACCAAGACAGAACTATTTTTAGCTATAAAGCTATTTTGTAGCCTTTGATTTTTCTTAAGAGTGCAATTTTTAAAAAGAAAGTGCCTTGGTTACTGCTTTGCAGCTTTACACTTCAGTTAGTAAAGTGTCACAGGTTTTAAAGACCATCTGAACTTCCCCTTGAAAGGTATGAAAATACTCCTGGATGACTTCTAAACAAAAGACTTAAGGGCAGACACTTAGCTTGTGTAAATCAGTATCACTCCATTTAAGTTAATGGAACTATGCCAAGACACCAACTTTCATCTGACACGGTCTATTTTTTGCTTCCAACTATTCTTTCATGGAGTTAGAGAACAAAAGAGTTTGAGAAGAGATCTTTCTGGGTACAGACTGACCTCCTCAAGCCTGACTGACACCATAAAATGGAACTTTTAGCTGATGAACCAAACACTGCATCACATTTCCTCTAACAACAACAATCTGAAATAATGATCTATAGGCGCTTACTGTTGCCAGCACTTTTTAAATGTTTCCCCTTGTGCCTCAACAGTTGAAATCCCAGGAAGTTAAATCAGCTTGCAAATTTGACTGAATCAACACCTGCTCATCCAAAACACATTTTAACTACAGGAAGGAATTCTTCACTCCCATTTGGAGCAGAAAAAACGAAACACATGGCCAAACAATTTCAAGGCTCTGCAGGAATACAGAATTAAGCCATAGCATGTCCTTGCTGTTCCATTCTTTTTTCTACTAGTTCCAGTACACAAGCAGGCCCAGGCTAGAAGTACATTTATCATTTGCCATGCTTCTGTTGAAAAACAGTCAAATATAGCCACACATCTTCTCTCATGCGATATGAATCTAATTGAGAAATGGGAATTAATATTACAGTATCATTAATAGTTTCTGCTTCCCTTTGTTTTCTTTTATGCCTATGCATTGATACACATAATAGTGTGATATACTGAATGCAAAACAGTGGGACATACAAGATCCCAAACAAGTAAGTTTCTTCTGATGCTATGAATTCTCTCAAAACTGGTTTTAACTTGGCCTTGCAATGCTAAAAAAAATATAAGTTTATATATTATATATCATAAAGATATATACCGCTGAAAGAGAGCAAATTTAGATCAGATATGAGGAAGAACTTCTTCACTATGAGGGTGGTGAGGCACTAGTACAGGTTGCCCAGAGAAGCTGTGGCTGCCCCATCCCTGGAGGTGTTCAAGGCCAGGCTGGATGGGGCTTTGAGCAGCCTGGTCTAGTGGGAGGTGTTCCTGCCCATGGCAGGGGGGTTGGAACTAGATGATCTTTAAAAGTCCCTTACAATTCTAACCATTCTATGATATAACTCTACATATGTTAAACCAGTATTAAAATTATTTTAGAGAGAGTTCAAGAATATTTCATTTTTATTTTATATTTATGTACCTGAAAATTTTTTGCTACTGAAATTGATAAGAAAATTTTTAAAGACATTTCAAATGTACTTAACTTTTATTGTTAGTTTATGGCATCTTTGTAAAGGAAGGAAGGAATGTATGCAGTGTAATGTTAATGAATGTATTCCCCTTGTTCATAAGACCCAAAATCGAAATTGAAATCTTGGTGACTTAGGAACTCATGAAAAACAATGGAGAAATTCAGATTTACAAACCTTTTGTGAAGCTGGTTCTGTCGGTCTCTACATGTACTCAGCTGGGGTTATTATACAAGAACAGCAGCTTGTAAGCCACAAGACCATGGCTGGAATCAAGAAGAAAAGAATTGGCACTATTGTGTCCTACATGCCTCAGAAGTGCCATAGCACATAGGACTGTGGCAGTTTTAATATGAATGTTTCCCTCATTAATATGCTTTTTTAACTACAAATATTTAAAGAAGAGAAATAAATGGAATTCCCAAATAAAATGTCCAGGAAGCAGATTTCCTCTTTGCCAGACAGCGCTAGCTGACGGAGACTTGATATTCAAGATGATACTTGAGCAGCTACATGTGAAATGCCAGAGTAAACCCCAGGAAAGAGGCCAAGTATGCAAAAAAATAGGTACAGGATTTTTAAGTGTATTGCGTATTCATTTGTCATGCAGCAGTATTATACACCATGTATGTTCTCATTCCTAACTTAGGAAATTGTACAGCATTCCTATATATCCACACTTAGATGCAGGCAGTGGTGACCTGACACAGATGTGTTCATTCTTTCACTGTTGAGTCTCAGTATCACAGATGCCTGGAACCCTTCCATCCCTGGACCCTGATTGTCATAACAACCAACATACCTAATGTACCTAACTGGATTCACAGAAGCATCTTATCTTGAAAATGGTCCCTTGATTTTCAAGTGATTCACTGTTGTGAATCTTAGTCTTTACCAGTGCATCATCACCTCTCAACTAGCAGCAGAGAGGTGACCCTCCCTAGAAATGAATGATAGGAAAGAATGAAATGCTTATACACACAGAGAAAGAGAAAAATAAAGAGAGGACATAAAAGGATAAAGGGATCTTAACTGAAGTTAACTTTTTGTTATTGATAATAAATATCTCAAGCTACTTTACTGAAGTTGTATCAAGGGAGTGACACATTCATAATTATGCTGCAAACATATTCTATGTACATGCACAGCTTATGCGATATTTTTACTGGAAATTTCCCTGCTTCTTTAATTTTGTGCCAGCTCTTTCTGGAGCCCTGTACTAACTACTGTCAAGGGAACTGTTTGTATTTAGTTCCCTGTAGAACGGGGTGAGGATTACACTAAGACTTTAAGAAGAGGAGAGATAACAAAGAAAAAAGGCAATAAAGAAGAGACATGGGAAAAAATAGAACATCCATAATCTTGTAGTTCTCAACCTTTTAAATCAGTCAAATAAGGATGAACAGTAATTTAATATATTCTAAGACCAACAAGAAGTGAATTTTGGAGGGCTGCACCTTATAGAACTGGAACAGTCACTTTTTGTGACAGTCCATGGCGAGTTTCTGAAACAATTTAATAAACAATAAACAAAAGTTTGGTGTTTCTGAGTTTCTGACTGTGTCATAGAAGCTAACGTTACATTAGGTACTGTGATGCTCGGGATGTACAGTCATGGAGCTAGTATAAAACCTCACCATAAAGAGACAGTTCAATTGCAAATAGGCTCATATTGACTATGCATGTATTACGTGGAGAATTACTAGCTGGAGTGAACAGCAACTCCTGGCCAAATGCCGTAACAGTAGTAGAAATAACTAGATGGGAGCAGGTACCTTTACTTTTTCAGGCCACAACTGCAGCACTGCATCACATTGCCCCATATTGCTAACTGCAGCATTACACAAGTATACCACAAACACTGAACTTCTCCATCATGAGTACCAGAAATAATGTTTATGCCAGTAAGTAATGTTTAACCCCCCACAATGAAACATACTGCTTATGCTTGATAGGTTTTTGAAGACATGAAAACCTCAAAACACCTAAAAAACCCAAGTAAGTCAAGACCAGAGAACAGCGCAAATCTCGTTCTAGTCAGAAGAGCTGATCAGATGATCCCATAAAAGATCCCGCTGCCTGCAGAATGGATGAAAACACCTGGCCAGTGATGCACACTGACTCAGATGATTCAGGGAGTGCACTTAACCTGCATGGGTTTCTTGGACAATAAAAGCTCACTGGGTTTACTGTGCCTGCACAACAGATTTAGTAAGGAGCAGCAGTGCCTCTGCTGCCAATTTTCAGTCCTATAGTGCATTAACTTCCAGTGAAACATATGATATTTGAAACCTGTGGGAGAAAAAACCATGCAGTGTAGGGATACCAACCAGGGCCAGAGGTGAGAGGGGTCTCCTGGATACTCTTGGGACAAATGCAGGGGATTCAAGCTGGCATCAGATCTGCAGTGCCTGAGACAAAAGAAGACTAAATCATGGAATTGTTTAGGTCGGAAAAGACCTTTCAGTTCATCGAGTCCAACCATTAGCCTAGTACTGCCAAGTCCACCACTAAACCATGTCCCTAAGTGACACATCTACACGTCTTTTAAATACCTCCAGGGATGGTGACTCAACCACTTCCCTGGGCAGCCCGTTCCAGTGCTTGGCAACCATTTCTGTGAAGAAATTTTTCCTAGTATCCAATTTAAACCTCCCCTGGCACAACTTGAGGCCGTTTCCTCTTGTCCTGTCGCCTGTTACCTGAGAGAAGAGACCGACCGCCACCCCACTACACCCTCCTTTCAGGTAGTTGTAGAGAGCAATAAGGTCTCCTGTCAGCCTCCTTTTCTCCAGGCTCAACAGCCTCAGTTCCCTCAGCCGCTCCTCACAAGACTTGTGCTCTAGAGCCTTCACCAGCTTCGTTGTCCTCCTGAACAATGGCTCCAGGAAGCAGAAGAGGGAAGATGGAGTTAGACAGAGAAAAGTGACACAATAGAGTGACAACTTGCTCTGGAAAAGAGGGAAGAGAGTGTCAAAATTCACACAGGCATTGTAAGCCTGAATGACAGGGAAGACGCTGAAACCGCTGACGGACACGTAAGAGGAGATGTCAGGAAAAAGAGAGGCGCACCTGTGAAGAAGTAGATCTAAGCCAGCATACTGAATGCAGCTAAAACAGAACAAGGGCATGGGAAAGGTAAGACTGTGTTAAGACCTAAGGCAAGAAGGCCTTCTCCGGGGACCAAGGAAGCATGGGAGGGGAACAGAAATAGACTCAGAAGTAGGAGCAAAATTTTCATATCTATTCAGAGAAGTAAAGCACTAAAAGCAGAAGTTATATTTTGGTCCTGAACTGTTAAATCCATTATAGATAACTGTATTTGGTAAAGAATGAAGTTTTATCATGTACTGAATTCTTTTAAAAATTACTTTTGGGACAGCCAGATATCACCCACAACGAAGTCCTACACAGAAATGTGCTTGACGCATCATAACATACTAACACTGAGAAGCTGTCTAGATGGCAATCTTGGGACATTGACCTTGGATGTCTTAGCTGATGCTCCAGAGGCAGGTAGGGTACCTACCTCCATGGGTCGGTAAATCTGAGTTTGGGCTTAGGAGGTCTGAAACCTGCTATGGTGGACATCTGGAACCAAAGAGACAGGTGCTGAATCTATATTACATATTGAAAATTGCCTGAAATATAGATGGTAATAATGGAATTCTAGCAGCATGAGGTTCGGTGCCCATATCTCTCATTGCAAATACAAGCCTCGGGGATAGAGAATTGCTCAGCTGTGGACTTAATGCTAGACAAACAAAAGAAAAGGAGGAGGAATCCCAGGAAACATGAATCACAGCAGGGTTGAGATCACAATGGGGGAGGAAGAAGTTCACGAAAATTGTTGTTCCAATATATGTATCTTTCAGTTGAAAATAAATTCCTTAGTAACTTGTATTCGTTGCTTGCCTGCCATGTGTTTAGTTTTACTTTTTGCTTTGCTCTTTCTCAAGTGTTAAAAGGAAAAATATGAGTACCTGAAGTCCAGTGAACATAAACTGGGATAAGCAAGTTTGAGGCCTTAATTTCAAAGACTAGCTATGTAGAAGACAGATATGGGTTATCCGGAAAAGTGTTACAGGAATAAGGCAAGTGGATGTTGTATACAGGAATAATGTGAGGGTCATCAAAACTTATCTTAAAATTTAGTAGGAATTTTCTCCGTATTATCATTGAATGACTACTCCAGGATCCTGGACCACTAGAAACCTCCTTTGAATCTCTACCCTAGAGTTCCTCAAGGCCTTTAAGATCTAAATTTCCTTTATAAAGTCTAACACAGATTAAACATTAACAGTTCTCAATCCCTACAGTTGGCTAACCTCCATGATGTGGTTGTCTTTGCCTGTTAGCCTATCTTCCCCTTTCAGATATTACCCAAATGGTCTCTTTTAACTTATTATTTATCTATGAAGCCTGAGGACCATCCTAAAAGCTTTTCTGTTTACATAGAAATAATTTCTAGGTATGCAAGCAATCAGTATTTTCAGTTTACTTCATTTTTTTCCCCATGCTTTAAAGTGAAGCAATGGACTCATTTCTTAGCCTCTCATTTAACTGAATTCCTAATCAGGCAATCAAAGTTGTCTGACAGTTCTTTGTGGGGTGCATTTTTATCGCCTGACCTTCTACAACATGCTTATTGCTTTCACCAACTGTACTGGTTATGCCATGATCTGGTAAGGAAACCTATGCAAAAATGTGTCTGGGTCCCATCATTACTTGTAGTATTTTTCTTCTGATCAACATCTGGAAATTACATAACAAAATAACTCCTGGGAACATTTATTCTTGTAATAACATCATAAAGGCCTTACACATCCAAGTCTAATACTTGCCATATGGTGGCTGGAAAGGTGAAATGAGATTTTTTTTTTTTATAAGGATGGTAAGAGACCATGAAATATCTTAAGGGAAAAAAGGAAAAGAAGAAGAAAAGAGAAGGCAAGAGGAAAGCAAGGAAGATTTCAGAATAGTTACTGAGAAAAACAGGCAGAGGAATCAGAGAGAAAGCAAGCAAACAAACTGGTGAAGAAAAAAAAAAATGTGCTGAACAAGATTTCTCCCTGGTCTCCGTTTCAGGGCTAGAAGGCAGGGGGTTCCTTCTGTAATTCTCTGTAGTTCAAAGGCTGTCAGAATCAATATACAGGGAAAGAGAAGATATGTCAGATGGTACAATACTTTGCCTAAGTGTTCTACAAAGTCTTGGCCCATTTTACAAACACTAGGGCATTATCTTTAAGCAGCCCTAAAACTCTGGCTTATTCAACTCTGTAGTGCTGGCCCAAGGAGATGACAGTCCTGTAGGTTGGAAGAACACAGCTTTGCCCGAGAGGCTGGTACTAGATACCTCATCTGCTCTTGAGGAGACTTCAGATAACCTTTTCTAGAGTGTCTAGGCACCACTTGCTACAAGGAAAGCAAGGATTTTTAGGCAGTGTGTGACTACTAAATACAGGGACACTTGCATCCTACCAGCCATATGGATATGTGGATCCAGACTGTGATTAGCTTTGGCTTTAGCCCATTACCTGGCTTAACCACAAGTATAAACATAATCTTAGAATAGAAGAAAATCAAATGAGTGAAGATCTTATAGCAGACAAATTAGAGGTTGTAGAAATATGACAGAAAACAGAGCTCAATAGGCAGGGTGATGTAAGGCAAAATAAGCTGATTACTAAAGAAGAAAAATTTGCAGCTAGTAGACCATGAAGAAAAGAAGGGTCAGCTAAGTCCCACATCAAGAAGAGACAATGACCAAGACTGTAAGTGAGGGAACTGATCCAGAACTACAAATAAAAATGGTCACGTCAATGAAAAGGAGCAAGATGAGGCAAGGTGCAAAGCTAAATAAAAGCTAAGTAACAAAAAGTGAAGGGAAATGGCAAAGAAAAGGGAGCTCAAAGAGTCAAACTCATTGAAGAAGAAAGAAAGAAAAAGACAGCTGAAACTACAATAGGGCCCTGAAATGTAAGAGAGCCATCATTAGTTATCAGTGTCTGAGAAGGCATAGAAAAAGAAATGAAAATGGTGTCTGACCTACTATGAAAAATAGAGACAGTACTAATTTTAAAAGAACGGAATTATCTGGCTGTATATATCCAGTGTACTAATAGGACTGGCACCATTCATCTTACATACTCATTAGTATGAGTAGTATCTAAACACAGGTATTATTGTATCTGTCTAGTACAGTAATACCAGGCAACTAATTTAACCATATAATTCAGGGTGAATATTCTAAGAAAATCTCAGATTCTCTAGAAGAAAAACTAAACTGAGTTTGCAATACTCTCGTTTATATATCTGTTCCTAGAGACACCATTTAATCAGATTTGTCTCAAATATTAATTTCTATACTAATGAGTTTAATAAAAATACAGTTAATTGAAATATACTCGGATGGATATGGATGTTTCCTCCCTCTCCATCAGAAGATAAAGTACTTCTGGTTTTAGAAAAGATTTCAAAAAACCTACTCCAAGTAGTGGAACCTGGAAGTGAAATAGACTATAATAGACTATTTCAATTTTTAAATGAGAAAATTAGTGGTAGTTATAGCAAAAATAGCAGCATAACATTTTTCTTTACTTTTTCAGTTTAAATAATGTAATTTGTTAGTTCAAACACAGTCAAAGTAAAAGATATTTACATTAAAAGTATGAGGCTAAATTGCTGGTATAGACAGATACAAGTCCCACAAAGTCACGCAAAAACATGCATACTTGTGATGGAAGTAGCCCACCTTTTCAACTGGATGGCACCTCTTTAAATCAATACTCTGTGCACGGAGCACAGTTGGATGTTCAGTCACTGGAACTTCTCACTACAGGTGGGAAAGCTAGAATTTTTATGATGTTCTTTCGTTATTTTTCTTAGCCCTTTCTTCTCCTAAGCTGGACTGAAAGACCTATACCTATCTCAGTATGGAATAAAACACACGACAAATTAAGAAAGCTCAGTTGTGAGACTGAGCCTCCCTCTCCCAAGCCTGGGAGTTCAGACCGCACACTTGCGTTTCTACTTCCGTGCTACCACCAGGCAATAAGATGGGTCAAAGTGTGAATCTGAGTGTCACTGAACACTACAAAATGACTAGCCTTCACAGGTTTTCATTTCTTACTTCTAAAGCACAGAACATCCATTACACGACACAGATCAAGCTCCAAGTCAAATTAAAATTTATATATATTTTACCCTTTGTCTTTGCACAGAACTCTTCATGTCACCTACTCTGTACATGTATGACTCATTCTTATGACCTGCAAAACACATGCATAAGACGTATATTGCTGTGACTCATATCATGGTAGTCCAAGAGCTACCACGTACTTAAAAAAATAATTCATTTTAAATAGGAGGTAATATATGTTGCAGAGTATCCATGGCAGACTTGTACATAGAATTCAGGTACAAAACTGTACTCCCTTCGCTCCAGGTCTTGTCATAGATGTGTATTTTATCTGCCTATTCTGTGGTGCAGCAGAATGAGAATTCTTCATGTGGCTGTAACAGCCCCAAGGAGTTACAAACACAGCCACGGTCAGAATGAGGTCAGGTTATTCCACATCCCTTTTCTCTGGTACGGCAGCAGCAGGAAAAACATATGGCATAACAGACATTAAGTCATATTGCTCCTTCTAAACTTAGTCCTCTATTTCTGCCACATGTGGAAAGTTCCACGTGTAATAAATGTCAAGAGCCCTTGCATTGCCCCTAATTTTTGACAATTCTTCCACTTGTTCAGGAAGCTGAAGCAGGAGAGACACAGACTAAAGCCTGTGCACTCTGACACAAAAGCACTCAAAGACTTGTATTTTTCTTCAGGCTGCAAAGAAACGAATTTACTCACTACAGCATCCCAGAGAAGAGAACTATAATCAGATGTGAAATGCCCCCAGTTTTTTATTGACACCATTGATCACATACCCATAATAAGCTAAGATGCCTGCATTTGGGTTCCTTTTCTCATTGCACATTATGAACTAACCCTGAAGTCATCCTGAAGATCACACTTGGTGCCGAGAGAGACAGGAAGCGTTCAAAGGCAGGCTGAGGTGTAGTGGGTCCTTCTACGTTGTCCCCAGCACAGGCCTGCAGAGCGCAGCCGGTGGGGCAGCGCGCCTCCAGGCACGGCCAGGTAACCTCACCACAAGCTGTGGGCTTCTGCTCTACCGATGGAAAGCAGGCAGCTGGTGGATTTTTCAGTATGCAGAGATCCTTTGGACATATATGAAGAGACACAACTTGGAAGTAAATTAAGGCAGACGCTATACGGATTGGTAAGAGAGAGGGTGCGAGAACCTTCTCCAGCATTCCAGTACTGAACTTAGAGGGAATGTTTCGGCTTGGACTAAAAACTGCTTATAGAGAGCTAGGATCACAAGCCCATTTATCATTATACTGGCAAGTGCTCCCTCTGCATTCAAAAGGAATGGGAGAGTTTCACCAGAAAATGTGCTGTGCCTTCTGCAGTGTCCTCTGGGACAGCATGGCCCTTTACTCTTACTCAGAAAAATGCCTTAAAACCCTTTCATATTATATACGCTTCACTGGGAGTGTCACACAGTCATTCAAGAGGAAAGGGAAAAAAAAAAAGATAATTAAAAGGACATTCATATATCACTTTAAAAAAAATGTTTATATGTATGCATACATCTTCAGAGTATTTTTATTGGAAATATAATTACTAAAATCAAGACCTACTGATGTAACTCCACCCAAAGGTGGAATTGTCATTGACTTCAGCAGGATATTTGCCTGAGTAAGGCCACAGGAATTAGATTCAATACAATTAAAGCTATAAAATATTCCCTCACCTAAATAAAAATGTAAAAAAGCTGCTACGGCTACCATAACAGTGTATTATTCCAAGCGTGTGCTACCGGACTGTTATTATGCCTGTGCAGATAGTTGCAGGGGAAACAGTGCTCTACGTTCTCTTCTACCAAAGCAGATCTCTGCAGGTAATTTTAATGGGGCTGTTAATAACCTGGCAACTGTCCCAGCCAGATGTAGCACATTTAAACATTGTCCTTACAGCTTTGTCAGAACTGTTGACATTGCATGTCAGTAATGGAAAATTGCCACTGCACCAAACAACCATCTTCATTATATGGAATCACATTGTTAATCTACAGCCAAATGCAACTTGAGGCGGAAAGAGAGTTTAGATTGCACCCATCTGTATACTATCACTCCAGGTGGCAGGTCGTTCTTCAGGATTAGAGATTGAATCAGTCTTTCCATCATCAATAAGCCCTCCTCCACAACGAGTGCCTGTCAATCCAATATTTTACTTTCAGCACCGTGAGGACCGCACAGCATGGTAATGAAATTTCTCTGTAAGTAGACCACAGGGATCTATACCAGAGAGATACATCTCTTTAAAAAGCTCAGGGAAATCAGACAGCGTGCTGCACAATCTGGACAGTAACTCGGTTTCAAGCACCACCCTAACTGTTTTATCTGTTTAGGGACAAGATCTACCAGATAAAACAGCATTTTAATGCTGGGTTATTTCATTTTTTGTAGCAATTAGTATTGGGTGATTATTTCCCATTTGGAAAGGTTTGACAGCCTCAGAAAAGATACCTATTTCTGAAACAAAACAAGCTTGTTGGTATAAAGCTTCTACATTTAACATTTCTCATCACATATTACAAGTATGACCTTGGCTAAAAAAAATATTTTAAATTGCCCGTGATTAAAACTTACTGGATATTATTTATTAGTATCTTTTCAAGATGCAACTTAGCCTCTTCCAGCAGCAACTGGAATTTCTTCAAAGCCCACTTGTTACCTGCAGTAGGCATTTTGTTACATTGAAAAGTCTTCTGCCTCCTTAAGTTATCTGTCTTGCTCTTACGTATTTATGATATGACTCTAACCCTGGTCCCTAGTCACCATCACCAAGACTTTCTGGAATCAGTTGGAATGATTACGTCGATACTTTAGGCATTTTGACTTTCTCATGATAGGTTTACTATAAAAATATAAACTATAACAACATATACAGACATACTAGCTGCAACTCATGTACTTCAATTATTACAAATGAAACTACTTTTGCAACAAAAATATCATGAGTGGAAAATTCTCATATTGTTATGGGCATCTAGCTTTTAAAAAGTATATTATATGTATTGCATTCATTCCCACTTGGTTATATTATAGATATTAAATTCAGTTCCCCCCCCCTTTTTTTTTTTTAAGTGTTCACGTTTTAACTGAAAATGGATAGTTACAGCACATTCTTTCAAAGCACATGGAAATAAGAATAAATGCATTGTTCAGTTTTTCACAATCTATTGTTAATTTTGGTAGGTTATACATTTGTTAAACACCTAACAAGCTCAAGCTAACAATTATGATAATTTAGCAGAAATGACTATGTGACATTGTCACAGAAACTGCTGAAAATAGGAAAGCAAACGAAACAGAAGACATTTCAGCTATGAAGGAACAAAAACAAAAGACAGACTCTAAAAACAGAATTTCTGGAGCCGTAGGACTGGTAGAAACACATCCTAAAATATGTCTTTTACCTCAGCACATTATTTGGTTTTGGTTAATCATATCTGCAAACAAAGGAAAGGTATTTGTTTACAAATATAATTCCTTAGGAAACAGATAATTTGATTCTTATCAATCTATTACTGTTGTATTACCCAGCAAAACAAAAGAACCAATGTCAGTGGTCAGCTGAGTTTTTTTTCTGACCGATCTCCTTTTTACTATACTGACAGTGGGTCTGATTGATGACACCGTTTCCTTTCTGACTACATGGACTATAGTCCAGCACCCACGGAGGGGGCTCAGCCCGTAGGACTACAGTGGAGTAAGTCAGGAATCCCTGCTTGGGCTAGACCGTAGCTCATGGAATTGAGTATCAGCAAATGCCCCACCAGTGGCACCTGTTAAACCCACCCTGCGCTGAGAGGAATAGAATAATTCATCTCCTCATTCTGTGATCTTTTTATCAGAAATATCGGACTCAGTAAACTATCGGTATGGACTTGAATTTTATCTGAAGGATAAAGTCCAAAATATGGAACTTTCTCCTATATTCTTCCATCATTTCATTATTTATAAAATAGTAAGGCCACATCCTTTGGTATATCCTCTTATTTTTTCTTGGAGGCAAACTAAAATGATGCCACGAAAGGAAACATGACATGAAAAGAAACAACTCTAACTCAGAAAAAGAAAAGTTTTTGTGGCTAGAACTCAGAAACTCTTCTATCTATTGTCAGCCCCCAAACAGACCTTTTTGATGACCTTGGCCTTGCTTGGTAACATTTATAAGAAGAAAAAAGCTACATCTACACTATGAAAAATATTCTCTGGCTTCAGACCACCAGGTACAGCGAGCTTCCATCTACATTTTCTTGGGGTTCAACTCCATCAGTGAAGGATTAACTATGTCCAAAGCGTACTGCAGCCCACACCACGCTGTGCTTGGCGTTAATCCCTCTGGCCCCATTTGCTGCTTCAACATAGACCCTGAAAAAACGGGGTTGTTTTTGCTGTTCAAAACACGCAAAACAACGACCTTAATGCAACCTGCCAGAAAGGTTTTTTTTTTCTTAAACACGATGCCAAGAGTCTATACTGTGTGCTGTGGGTATAGCAGGTGACATACGAAGATATTTTAGGGTGCAAGGTTTGCCAAGACAGTGTGGGAAGACCACATAAATAAAGATCTCCAGGTCTCACGTACATTTGAAAACAAGCTGTCCCTGGAGCGAGCTACCCACGAAACAACATCCAGGTTTTATTTTAAAAGGAACTGGCTGGTGTACTCCAAAAGAAAGCCTGCAAGTAAACTACCAGGTACGTACCTGGATGATCAGCAAACAGGGTCCCAAGGGCCACTGAGAGCTGATTTGACTAAGAGTGTAGGAAATGCTCTGACACTTCTTGGCTTTACATTGCAAGTGGTCACCTACTGCGTCTTTGGGAAGAGTCAGGATCCCGGACAGAAACACGTCCCTCCTTCAAGGTCTGAGTAAGAAGCCTGCAATCAACAATGCAATCCCCTTTTCTCCCTTCCAGAGCATTTTCAACCACTAGTGTCTCCTTGCATGACCTTCTTACATGCTTGCACACATGAATGTGGAACAGCTGGAAAAATTTAAGGCACCACTTTTCCCCAGCTGCTTGTTACCACTCTCTTTGGCCCCAAAAGCCAAACAGGATTTGTGAGAGCACCACTGCTACTTCACTGCCACAGCCATCGGCAGAGTGGGGCGCGTGCTGAGGCTGGGGTGGACTGTTCCCAGAGCAGTAATAGCAAGGAGGAGCGCAGACAGTGCTCAGTGGTCACAGGTATCCTCTCACTGAACATTTCTGACTTGTCTCCTCCTTCACAGGGATAATTTCACAACAATAGCCAAAGATTAGTGCTGCAGCACCAACCTTCCTCTTGTACCGCTTTTTGGTGGTTTCTGAAAAGGCAGTATTACGGCACATCCCACCAGTGTGTAGTAAAATAGAACTGATGAATGTTTGAAGCACCTTTTTATGTCTTTTTTAATAGTATTCTTTGTGCAAATGGACCTTCCAATGCAGACAAAGAAACCACAGAAGGAATGAAACTTAAAGGACATGAAATAAACAGGCCATGTGTCATACCCCAAGGGTTGTTGGCTCAGTGCTACAAGCATCTTCCAAGAAGATTAAACGTCAAGAATTAAATCTGGCCTCCCACTCTGCCACCCTCAAACTCAGTATGAATTTTGTTACTGAGTTCCAGAGGGGGGAAATTTACTACCAAACTCTCTGAATCACCTTTGTATTCCTTGTATTTTCAGGTTGCTTGGGAACCTGTTGAACTCCTAGCATCAATTAGAGAAAGTTTAAAGCTACTCTAATTCATATTCCGGCTGCGAGCATCCCTTACGAGCCATCCACCTGTCCAGAAGAGCCAGATAATTGACCCTTCTGGGCCTGCCTGTAACCCCAGAACATGTCCAAAGTGGAGACTGCTGCCAAAGGCTGTTTTAGCCTTTTATGACCTCTTTACATTGCCAAAGTGATGTAATTTGGATGAGTTCAATGGAGAGTAAACTCTTCCATGTGCATATTAAACTGCTGAATGGAGAAATGCACCACAGCGCGGTCTGTGACAGATTTACCAGTCACCCAGGCCTGATGAATGGCTCCTCTCATTAAGCGGCATTACAGTGAGATTTTCTAGCTATATAACTAAAACCAGACTTTACAATGTATGATGCCTCCTGGTTACAGTAATCCAGTGAACATACCTTTTTAAGAGAAAGAGAGAGGAAACGTGGGCGATTTGTATAGAAAGGAGCAACATCTGAGAAAAGTATTTTAAAAGGATGATTGCAGCCATGATATGTGCAGAGGTGGAAAGAGGCATAATGCAAGAAATTGACTTACATGGCCAGTTATAATATATTTCATATAATGGAGAAAAAGCTGAGTCAATGAACAATTTTGTATCACTGTTATTGTGAAATAATTACAGTCCCCTTTATCACAGCTGTACAATACGCTGACTGAACAGGAAAACATGCAGTACACACAGTGTAGCGATTTCTACCCCTGTATAAGTAAATGTCAGACTTGTTCCATGTATTCAGTGATTTTCTTAATGAAAACGTCAGCATAACGCTGGCGTTTTCCTCCTTTCATTTAATTCTTGCACTCCCCTTTCATCCACTAGCTGACCTTTGCATGCACTTGGTAGCTTGCCCAAGGTGCTGTCACACCTTCATTGCTCCTCTCTAATGATGGTCTTTCGCTGCCAGATTCAAACAGGATATTTGGTACGGAATTGCAGGGCCCTGTTCCCAGTACAGTACAGTGATGAAAATTTGAACGCTTCACTACTTTATGTGACTTCCCACTTTTTCTCTGAAAAGAATAATCAACAATTGTTTACCAGAATCAACCTGTTCCAACACTATTCTGTTCCAGTATTATAGGGCTCAAGAGAAGGAGTCACTAAAGGAAGAGCTGTTGCACCAGCACCATAGAAACACTGAGAAACAGTAACTGTTGAATGAGTCAGACAGTTAATGGAGTCTGTTTTCTCAGTACAAAAGGAAAGGGATGACACACAATTAGAATGAGGGGAACTTTACACAAGGCAATGACAAATAGAAGTAACTTGTATTTTATAAAATAGAAACAATTATATAAAATCGGGCCTCGTTTATAGTACCATGTCACAGAGAAAAGACTTAATAATACTGTTGACCCAGTAGTTACACTGAAAGACGAACACTTCATCTGGATATTTATTTCTAGTATAAATACAAATAAATCGTGGTCCAAGTTGCTGAAATAGAAAGAAAGATGAAAACCTTTTTAAAATACAAATCCTGATGGTGCACTTTTTTTTACTGCTGGTCTGAGGAGATTTGTCTCTATTGTACTGTGTTTAACAGCCCCTTGCATATGTGAGCCCACCACTGACCCCACAGCAGAGTCAGCAGGCAAGGGCAAGGTGTACATTAAATTCTGGAGTGACTTGAAGAGGGAAGCAGTAAAAGCAGAGAGAATACCCAGTAGCAGACAGTTCAAAAGGAAACTAAGTCCAAAGCTTCCTCCCTCAGCAATGCTGTTTTGAGGGTTTGCTCTCTCTTTCCAGGGTCTCTACACTCTCAAAGACTAACTTTATGCCACAGAAGCTCCTGTTCCTGCCTTCTGAGCCTCTGGGAATGAACAGAACAGATGCAATTTCCTTTTCTACATCATCCTCCCATTACTTTATGATATTCTTTTACTTTGGCCCGTGGGTTAAGAAAGGAATGGGCTAACTGCAAGAACAAATAGTTCTGAGCTAGTGGATTTCACAAGTGTAAGTTAAAGCCAGACCCATCTGGGCTACACAAGTTCAGTTAACTTCACAGCTACGGTGCTACGTGTGTAAGTTGATTTATGCCTAACAAACACCATTTATTGCACACAGAAACATAAGGAATTGCAGTCTCAGGCATAAGGCAGTTAAACTAAAACTGCTAGCAACAGTTAACGCTAAAAGAAAGGTGACCTATTTGGGGAAAGAATGATCAGTTATTAAAATCCTTTTCTACATAGCATAACAAAACATATCTCATAAAAACAACTAGGTTACGAATTTGACAGGTTTTCTGCTATGCCACAAGTCTCTTACTGTTAGTCAGGTCTCTACCTGTAATACCTATAATCAGTTTTTCTCATGAAAACGTGGATCAAAAGAAGTTGAAATGAGGCATGCAGCAAGGTGTTGAACATAATAAGTAGGCTAAAGTAATTAAAGCTTTAGCTAAATATTTTTCACTTTTATCAGTTCGCTGCATGCTGAGAAAAATAACTTACAAAAGAAGGAAAAGTATTTCACATGCCATAGGAGAATGCTCAGAGCCTGAAAAATGAGAAGGCAAAAGGATCAGAAGGCTGCAAATGACTGCGGTGGGCTCCTCTGCCACAAGCGTTGGCACTCGGGCACCTCAGCACAGGATGTGCATTTCTGAAGTTTGGAACACCGGCAATTTCTTTAACCAACTTTAGACACTTGTGATTGAGATTTTTGGCCATGCGCTCTATACAAAAGCATAATTGAATGACAAAGTTCTGCCGTAATAAATGACTCCTTGTAATGGTGAGTGCTAGAGAGCAGATTGCTTATTTCTAGGAGTGAAACATATACTACTCTTTCAAGGATAATCTGATAATAGATCACAAGGATTTTCAATGCCACAAAAGACTAAGCAGAGCCTTGGGATTTCACTGAGAAGAGGGACATAACTAACCTAACATAATCTACTGATGAAGAATTAGAGATTCACTGTAAACTGATATACTCAGTTATACAACCTTCTCTTGTCTCACCCTATTTTAACGAACTGCAACGTTTTCCATAATGGGCCATAAAGTCTGTGTTTTCCCCTCCAGCAAAAGCCAACAGGTTTTACTTTGTAGGAAAGAAATCTGCACAAGCATTCTCAGACTACAAAAAACCAAACCACTTCTTTCAACTAAACAAAAGCAGTGGACTAATGCAAGTTTCCTATGTTCTACCCAGGAAAACATTTCTTATCAAACTCTTCAATAACGAGTATATGACCTGGAAAAGATGATCTGGTTGTAACACACCTTGGAAAACTATCAGTTTTACATTAACTGCTATTTTGTTAGATAGTGTTTGTTTGTTTGTTTGGAGGAGCAGGCTGGGCCATTGTGGGTGCAAATTTCCCAGAATAGAAACTTTTTAGATGAAATATTGCCTCTTTTTACGTTGGCAAAACTGAGTTAATGGTGGATGGATTTGGGTCAATGATACTAGTTGTACCAGATACGCTGCTAACCACTCCAGAGAGAGAGAGAGACCAATGTATGAGAAACATATTCCATGTCTGTCTTGTTTTCTTACACACGTTGGCAAGCAAGATAACATTTGGCTAAATACTATATGAGGAAAGGCAAAAGGTGCAAGTCCTAGAATCACTGGAAATAATTTGAGCCAGTTTTCTAGATGCTCCAGAATAGGAGAATGTATAAACAGTTGACAGATATATAATTTTAAATAAGAGAACAAATAAGGAGAATAAAACCCTACTATGTATAGAGAAAAGCTGAATTCTTTTCACAAGTGCTATATCCATTGAAAGTTCTTAAAGGAAAAAAGCAGAGTTGAACACACGCTGTTTTTTACCTCTCCCTGCAGAGTCTGGGAACATCATTCCGTAATCAGCAATGGAAAAGCAAAAAGCTCAAATTATTATAAAACACTGAGTATCACCATAAAGGCCTGGATGGCCTTTTTTGGTCTCAGAACATGTGTTGTCATTAAATTAAATCTATATCCCATTTCATTCAAGACAAGCAAGTTTGCTTCATACTTTCATCAATTTCTTTTTTCATTTGCACATTTACCAGAAAGACTCTATAACCTTAGATTGATCAATGAGCTTTTTAAAACTACATACTTGCCACTGGCACCCATGTAAAGCAGAAGTGACAGAGTTCTTCAAGATCTAGCTGAGTATTATCTAACTTTTGTACAGGCAGATGTAAAGTTTTTAGTGTGATGTTTCCCAGCAGACTTCTGTAATAGTCACTCCCTCCTCTGCCCTGAAAAGTAGATAACTACTGGGATTTTATTTTTAATTCAGGCTTGCCTCTTCCCGTCTGTTTGTTATCCCGCGACGTAATTAATCAATACTAGCTGTATGCGCGTTACTATGGGAAAATGGAAAAAAGAAAAAATTTATCTTTTTTTTTTCTTTTCCATCCAGTTCAAGCTACAAACAGTTGAGTTTTACATTATTCCCCTCCTCTTCTCTTCCCTGATCCTGTATAACTTTACATGATTTTTTAGACTACGAGACAGGGTAGAATTCAAAGAGTTTTAATGACTGAGAAATTGTTGAAATAGCTGTTTCTACTGCAACACATTAATGAAGTTTGCCTAACTATGATATTTTTTTCACTACACTAATTGTTAATCTGACTAACAGCTTGCTTGTTAATTTAAACAGCTCATTCTGTTTTGTAATGCTTGGAGCCCCAAATTCTCTTTTAAATGTTCTTTTAGAATTACCCACCAGCAATCCTGTAAAGTTTCAAACATAAAGCTCATTATCATTTAAAGTAGATAACCTTAGGTTGTTAGAAGAAGTGATTTATGACATAAGTCAAGCAATTTTAGCAAAGATTAAGGAAAGAGAATTTTTGAAGTACTATAATTTTCATGAAAATTCCCCATGTTTGAAGGAGATATTGTACGTGACTGAGATCTACTCTTCATACAATCTTCTCCACTTGCTTAAGAGGCTGCACTTTATTCATTTATGATAATAGGCCACTTTATATAAAGAGTCTTATTATTCTGAGTGAGTAATTTTGAAGGAGAGCATTTCCAATGACCGAGCAAACCATGAGTTCAGAATTGGAGAATTAGAGAGGAAAAGTTATTTGAAAATATTTCTTAACCGAAAGAAAAGTCTTAAGTACTACTTTTAGAACTTTCTTGATTACTAAGTTCTCGGCTTCATGGATAACTCTAAGCCCAAACACTCTGACTGACAACTCATGTGCTTAATGTTAAAATGGCACTGAAGTCCTTTAAACCAGGATCTAAATATTTCCTACAGATATGATCAGAAGCATGTATTCATCTTGGACAGGGAATCACATTACATTCACGTACCTCCTTGTCTTTGAGTTATGTGGTCTGAAGTTCAGAGCCTTAAAAATACCACATTCATTTCAAAGGGCACTGGATCTGGCATTAATTAATAACTCTAGCTGCAATAATATACTATTTGAAAATATTTAATTGATCTCTGAACACTCCATGGGATAGAAAGCAATTTTTAGTCCGGTTTGACTAAATTCAATGAGAAAACTTTGTAACAGTGATGGAACAAGCCCTAAAAGAGCTGAAACTAGAAGACTTGATGGCATAACGCTTGCTACAAGAAAAATAAGCACCAGGGTGTACCCACATTACCTCTGCAGAGGCAACGCTTTCATTCCACTCCTGTGACTTATCCTGAACACAGTCAATGAATTTGCTGCCTTGGAAGCAAATAATGGCAATAAGCAACACTGGCACACTGCTGCAAGTTTTCAAAGCTAATTGAATCAGCATATAAAAATGTTTTCCCTGTGTAATAAATCTCATTATAATCAACCTCTCTATGGCAGACGCTTCCCTATGATATGCAAATTTCAATTATTTATTTAGGATATATTTAGCATTTCCATGTGACTCCATTTTCTATTTAAAAAATTTGAGAGTTGCATTAAACGCCCAGCTCTCCTTTGAAAGCTGTTATTAGCAACAATGTATGCCAACATAATAATGGAGCTTTTCAAACATTTGGACTACAAATACAATTTAGAAAAGGTGAAGAAATGGTTTCACTCAAACTTCATTTTAGGAGTTTCTTGGTCCAATCTATTGTGCTGACTTCTTCACAATATGGAACATGGAAAGAGATCAAGGTTTTTACAGATATTTTACCTGTTTTTCCCCAACATGAGATAATAAACCTGACTACATCACCATCATACATTTCCATATTGAAGTTCAGTTCAGTCTCAATGAACTTATGGTGAATTTCCAAGCATAAAAAAATAATAATCTTACAGCAACATCCATTGAGGGAGAAATACAGACCACTGACAAAAATATAACAGTGACCCACCAATGCTATGAATACCTGCCTCACTCAGTCTTGTTAAACATTCTGGAGAATAGCTAGATGTGGTTTGGCATTTTTGAAATTCTAACATACACAAAAAATGACCTTATTAAAGGGAAAAAAAAAAAGAAAAAATCCTTTGCTTGAGAAAGTACTAAAATAACGACCTGAGTAGGGAAAATCCAAGCAAGTAGTGTCTCATGAAATTCATAGGTCTCCTGGCCTAAACAAACCCCATCATTCTGCTCTGCTGGGGGCAAGGAGAAGGGGAAGAAAACAGATACTGTCTAGTGGAACCCTTTCACAGTGTACTGAGTTTCTTATTGTTTCTTGTAAGACATGAAGAACATGGCAAAAAAGTCATATATAAACCACACACTGAGATTAAAAGTTAAAGAGATGTGGAATTGTTTTTATTCCCTGAGTAGCAAATGCTTCCCCTACATCATCATACTGTGAATATAGAACAGTAAGATGAAACCAGAACTTGTCCCATGGATAATTACTATTTGAATTTGTATTAAGCATCTTCTCTGTTATGATTCTAATCACGTAATCTGCCACAAGCACTAGGAACTAAAGCACTTTCTTGATGATGGCCATGTCTCAGGATGGCAAAACCCAACAAGTGAATTTATATTCTTCTTCCTTTTTATTGTTTTTGCAGAAAATTGTATAGAATAATACATTACTTCAACACAGACTAGACTGTCACTAACAATGATTTCCAAAGAAGCATTAACATTTAATAAATACTTCATGCTTTTTTTGTTTTTTTGGTATTCACATGGAAAAGTTAAATTCATATGAAAGAAATAACCAAAATATATGTATCACAGGGTCAAAGAACTGATCAGTAAAACATACAATATCATCAGCAGGAAAACAAGGATTCATAATTAAAGCACATTAAATCGTATATTTCATCACAATAAGGCAGTTATCAGAGGGGTCAAGAATTGAAAAAACTTACACGCAGAGCTTGTATGTATCGACTGTTGGGTAAAGCCATCTCCAGGTATCAGAGAAAGTTTTGATCATAGACACTTAAACGATGAATCCTGAACTACGATAGAAGGATACATCATAAAAAGACACTTGAAGGTCCCTAAATAAACCCCGGCTAAGCACTGTTTGATGCTAGATTCAAATATCAGTGTGTGAATGAACTAAGGTTGCATCCATCCCAGGTGAATTCCCATACCAGATATTCCTCCTCTTTTTTTTCTTTCTGGCCCCCTGAATATTTAATTACTCTGGGCAAAACAGAACAAATTCAAAAGGAGAGACAGAGGCAACATAATTGCAGAAAACCCACAGGACAAATACAGCAGATATATAGAGGATATAGATTTACATCTCCCCTGATCCCACCTCGCTGGCTATGCTTCATGTGACAAGCCCAGGTTAAATAGGCAATAGCAGAAAAGGAAAGAGCCTGGTAAGAATATAAAACAGCTCCTGAAGGTGCTTACATATATTCTTATCTTCAGTATTTCCTATTAACCGGATGTAATTGTTCTGTGTTCTCTGGATCCCATTCTGATGCACATAACTCTTCCGTGTAGAAGGGAACAAAGAAGAGTTGTAGATCTTTGACATAATGATTGGGTTTGAGCATAGTTACTACCACATTTAATGTCACGCTGCTTAAGTGCCTTTGTATATTGGCCTGTGCACGCCCCTTGGCAATACGCACACTATCAAACAGGAGCTGCACTTCAGCGGGAATCATTATGATGCTGAAACTCTTCTCTGAATCTAGCTCTAATAAACTATTTCCAGGAAAACAAAAATGTTCAAATCTAATCACTATGTTCTGAAAGTGTGGTAATTGGTATGCAGTGTTAGCAGGTATGTCTGTCTTAATGGACAGAAGCTAAGAGGAACTTCTGATTGTTACAGGCTCTTAACTCCTGTGAAAAGTCTCTTAAACTATTTCTGAATACAATCCCTATATTCAATTTGGCAAAGACAACACCACACTCAGGATTCTAGTTTAGGCTTGTAGTATCTCTTTCCCCGCAGATGAAAGTGGTGTCTGTGATTTTTATCTCTGTAGAGTAAGGAAAGTGACAGGTTACATCTTACTGTGCGGCTTTGAGGTCTGCCTGCTGCCTTTCCAAACTAATAAAATAAAAAGTGGTCCGGAAAGCATGACCCCTAAGAGAGAGACATACTCTGACTTTAAGAGAAGAAAAAATGTCTGCATTAGGATGATAAATGACTGACTATAATTAATCAATCAATCGTTTTTACAATAAAACCCAGTATTGGAAGTAGAGGCTTTAAATGCATCGTGACCTATAGTTTTATCTGATAAACTATGCTCCGTCAAAATCCACAGTCAGCAGTTATTTATTGTGCAAAGTTCCAAATTGGATCTTCTACTTCTGAATTAATTTGGACCCTAAGTATTTTGCATTTGTATTGCCACCCAAAAGGGTTCTTGTAAAAATCATGTTTAAAAAAGGGATATGCAATATTTACAGTAGGAACATGCTTGACTTTCTATGATATTAAAAAAGCTTAGCGAAAGGGAACAATGCTCATCATCTAAATGTCTGGTCTAGAAAAATTACTCCTGGGGTAATTTTAGGATGCTGCTCTCCCTGGATTCAATTTATGTTCTGCATCTACAATAAAGGGCAAATGTCTCTGCAGTTCCCTGCTGAAATCAGTGTTGGGCTTGTACTGACTTCTCAGTCTCACAGCTTGGAAGAAGGCCATTACAAAGAAGCACGGAAAAGGGAAATGAGCCACCGCAGAGAAAGTCAAGAGTGAAAATATACTTCAAATCAATTTTGGCATGAAGTTGAGCCCTTGTTATGTCTGGTAGGAATGGATTTTAACAGATAGGAGAGAATAACCTTAGGGCTACTATTCTCCTAATCACACAGATTTTTGGTCTTTTTTACTTTGCTGAAAAGACCAAACTGTTAACGATTTTTTTTTTTTAAATATTTATTTTAAGGGTGCTAAATGTCTAATAAAATCTCAGAAAAGTGGTTCTGTCCTGGAAAAAGATGTTATTTCCCCTGTGAAACATGTTAAACAGATTTTTTTAAGTGGGACTGTTATTTTAGCTGTTACTTTGTCATGTTCTTATGTAAGTGCTTTCCCAAACATGATGGAGAAAGAGACAAAAGAAGTGTCAGTCTGATGAAGTATTAGGAAGAACTTTGAAATGGTATTTGACAACATATCAAATAAAGGGCACAATTCAACAAGGGATCACAATTCAAACATTCAGTAGTATTTAAAAGACTATACAATTTTAAAACCCACTAAAATACTTATTTATAAGCGCTACCCTAATGCACAGAACACAAATTGAGGAATAAGATTTCAGAATAGCTGAAAAGTCATGAGGATTGCTCATAACCACTCCAAGGCTTTTCCACAACTAACTGAAATATAGGTCATAAGTCTCACAAAAATCCAGTTTCAAATACTTACCATAAACCCATCGCTACAGTTACACACATCAGCATCTTCGAGTCCAGCTTGCAGAGGCAAACAGTTAGAGTTAGGTATAGTTGGGAACAAGAAAAAGCGATGTTTGTTGCTACAAATTCTTGGCTTATCGCTCAACTATCTCGGTCTATAGTGCAGTTTAGAGGAGCTCCACGGTCAGTTATGTATTTGGGGTCTGTTATCACTTGGGTCAGCATGACCAGATAAGATCTTAACTACTATATTCCAAACATACCCAAGTTTGTTTACACTGCATACAGTACTGTATTGATTCCTATCTCTTTTCTGGGTTATTTCACTAACAAAATGGTCACAACAAATGTACACAAAGCCAATAAGCCTACAGACATTCAGATATTTACACACACACCCCACTCCCCCCAAAAAAAAAAAGTCTTTATATAACTGAAAATTGTGTGTGGTTGGTTGTGGCTTACGTACTTTGCCAAGAGTTTTCATCGAATTACCACTTATTCACATTACAACATTCTCAAATTCACTTCATCTGTTTTTAGAGACAGATAACAAACATTTATGTGATCAAAATAAATAATATAGGACCACTGAAGCATCTCAAAGGCTTTGCTGTTCAGAATGATATCAGCTCCTGCCAAGGAAGCACACTCAGCATTAGCCACACTTCAGCTTTCAGCCATTTATTTTTGACATAAAGAAAATGCCTTCCCTCCAAGTACATCGCTCTCTTCTTCTCTTATGTGAGAGTCTACAAGCCATAGAGG
>VYZM01003161.1:146658-187064 GCA_013398915.1 Dromas ardeola
GGTGAGGGATGTTGTGGGTTTTTTGGAGTAGGGTAAATGGATGAAGCAGAACACAGTGGCCAACTCTGCTCAACTGAGAACCTGGAAGAATCCTTCTGCCTTCACACAAATGCACGCCATCGTTAGCAGCAACACAGATCTCCAGAGAAGTTCAGAGACTAGCATGCTCCTTTCAAAAGATGCAGGAGCTGTCTTAAAGAACCGTACTTCTCAGACAAATGTACTTTGTACCTCCTTCTCTTGCTAATAGCCTGTGATCTTGAGCATATTTCTGCTTGGATATTTCCAGTTACTTCAAGAATCAAACTTCCTAATTTGTCTCCCACTTGTTCTTCAGCTGTACCCAGCTGTGTAACAGACTAGCAAGCAGACTCCACCATAAAGGAACTGTCTGTTCTTTGCATAAACTGGGACTGATGATTCCTAATAAACCCGTGTTTTGAGCTGTACACATTCAGATTCAAAAACGTATAGCCGAGACTGCTGACTGTGATCCCATCACACGACAGTATGTTTGCGTTCTGCCACTAGGATATTTTATGTAGTTATCTCTTCTTGTCACAAGGAAAACTGAAAATGTAAAGTAAGCAAATATAAGATGCAGAGGTTTTACTCATTTTTTTGCAGCACTCAAAACTCAAATCACTCTGATTATACAGCAGTGAATTCAGGTACATTACAGAACACGTGAAGAAAAATACAGCCTAAAGTCAATCTTTGCAGCAGGTAGGGTCTTGATTTGCCCCTCAGACTTGAGGCTGATGCAATCTATTCTGAAAGTTGTATATCCTTAGGATGCATTTTGTAGCTTCAGATTCGTGAAGAATCAAGCTCTATTTGCAAGAATACTTTCTCATACCTTTTCATCATATAAGGTAATTTTTCACCTGCTGTTTTTCCGGTTATTTAGATTACCAGGTGTCAAAGGTCCTTTGAATAAAAAATGAAAGAAGGTTTTTTTTTAATATCTTTATGTAAATGTATAATTTAAAAATGGGTTATATATTTATGGAAAACAACAGCTAACTCCTCTCCATTACATATTTTAAGTCAATATTATTAAAGACACAATAATGTTAAGACACAAAACAAAGTCCAAGTTTACCATTGCAAACGGAAGGATTTTCTCACTGAAAAAGCTAAACTCACAGGAACTGTTCCAGATTGTTTAGGATCTCAAAATGACTCTTACATCATAACCTCTCTTAGCCACCAATGTAAGGAAGGAGGCCAAGTGAAATAAGATGGACACTCCCAAATCTGGATGACCTGTAACTCTCAGAAGAGCGGTCCAGGGCTACAGGCCACCAGACATAACTCAGGGTAGACTTCACGCAGCTCTAATTTCAGCCAGCAGTAGGGATCTGTCTGGACCCCAGCCAACGTCAGGCTTGAGGCAGTGAAAAGCCCTTTTTGTTCTCAGTCCCTTTTGTTTTTTTGCCAAATAAAGCTTGCACACACTACCAGACCTGCTTTTCTATTTATATCCCTGTTTAGACATATATCGGTAACTTTGCAGACCTCTCAGAGAACACATACTTCATGGCAGACACTTTGCCAATGCACAGACCGTAGGGAAGCAAAGCTCGTCAGCAATCCCCACAGCTCTGCTCCCTCAAACACCCGCACCACGGGCCTTCCAGCTTAAACAGCACCCTTTCATTCCCATGGAAGTTAGGCTGGATCATGGATAAGGGGAAGTGACACATTTCCGTCTTAAATTTTGGTCTCTTTCAGTCTGGAGGCTGTGTGCAGGGGAGTACACACTCAGACCTGTAAAGCAGGAATTGCTCGTGTACTGCTCTTTAGATGTAGCAGCAGAGATCCTGCTTTGTGAAGTTACATGAACTGTGAACACATTTTACCTTTGAAATACTACAGTTTACAGGGTTAGAAACAATAAAATAATAGCAAGCCCAGCAGAAAGAACAGAGCTCCTGTTTTAAGTACAACTTTTCCTCTTCTAATGGGTAGATATTTATAATTTACTAACCCTGCAATAATAACGAGGATAACCTGACAGAGCAAAATAAGCTCTCTGACTTTCCAGCTTAGTCCTGTGTTTGCTGAGGTAAGTGAGCTGGTTTTCATTTTAAGTGAATATGTAACTCTTTTCATGGGCTGCTCAGCGCAAGAGGTTTGGTCTCTGGGAGTTTCTCAGCAGCCAGGATGTCAAAGGAGTCTCAGGGAGACTCATCCACACGTCCCAGAGATAACTCAGGTCTGGTACACACAGGGAACGGAAAGCAGCTGCACAGTGCTGGGGGACAGAGAGGGCCCTGCCAGGCCACCAGCACCCACAGGTACGCAGGTGACGCTGCGCAGACAGGCTGCGGGGGCTCTTGGCTCCTCCTCAGGTACCTGTTTGCTCATCCCTCTGTTGCATGGGGTCACTCATGGCATCAGTCCCCCCAACATCTTTGAAAGAGGTGATACGCTGGCAAGGCACAGTACAGCTTAAAGTGCTAAATGCTGTCTGGTCAGTCTGGCATTGCCTGCTCACCTAGGCTAGTAACAACAGTTTGCTTTCCCAAGCTCCACAACATACTATTTCAGCTATACTGCAATCTCTTCCTAAAGGTGACTTGGTCTCTGGACATCTGAACATCACTTCAGTGCCTACAGTTGCAGCTATTTATCTCTCATGCTCTCGGTGGAAAAGACCCGCATCTCTTTTCTCTCCAAAATCCACAGATTTTTATGTAAGAAACAACCTAAACAGAGCCACAAAATGCAACACTTAAAGACTNCAATGTCATCCTATGTCTGCATGCTGTTACACAGGATAATCTGGCTTTTCTCACAGATATATTAGAATCACTCTAAAAAAAAATAAATCAAAAACAACCCTGAATGTTGTCTTGTGCATACTATTTTCCCTGTATTTTAAAAAGAAAGTAAGCCTCCAGTCTTACCTAGACAATACTTCTAAGATTTCCTTCTCACCATGTCCAAACAATCAACGTTCCTGTAATAATTAGTGCCTTGATATTAACTAAATCTCTAAGGTATCTTTTTCCATGGAGTTTTCATAGCACGGGCTGATTTATTTAATTGATGAATAGCTTTGTACGTGCTTATTTTTAATCCTACTCATTTATCTTATGAATAATTGCTATGTTTGTAATTATTCCAAAGAAATAATACCAATATTTTTAATGGTAATAATGAATGACACGGCTTTAGCAAGCTTTTTTAATGTCTGTAAAATAATACTCTGATTAGTCAGAATGAAATATTTGCTCAGTTAATACACAAGAGCTTGATTTTTTTTACTTGATCTCACGTCAATACAATGAATCCAACAGGCTGAGTTTCTCTTTGAAATCCATGACCATTTTTTTTTTTTTTAATCACACTCTCAGACTTTAAAATCTGCAGAATGCTCTTGAAGATCTGTATGTTACTAGTTAAAGAATATGAAATACTACAAAAAAGAACCCCTATAGCATTTTACCTGCTCTCTCATCTTCTTTATCCAACTGTTGTGTCGTGTTGAGAATTTAAATTGGAAGGTCTTTGTGCCAGGGGAGGGGGTTTGTTCTACCTGGCAGAACGGCTTCATTGTCCATTGCTAAGGTTCCTCGTGCTAATTCACAACAAAGAGTGGTTATTATTTAATGAATACCAGGTCGTCTCCAGGATGGCTCACTGAGGTTTTCATTGTCAGCTACATTTTCTAAGCTTACATTAAAAATTACAGGAATAACTATCCCCTTGTTCACTAAAAAGAACAGAAGATTTTACCACTTAAGCAAAGAGTGTGCATAAATAGCATCCCTAGTTGCAGTCTCAAGAGTTCTTAAAAATAGCAGAGAATCTGTCTCTGGATGCCTGGCCATGAATCTTGGCCTGTGGTCCAAAATTCATTTTTAAGCCCTTAAATAGGCAGAGGAGTTTATAAAAGCCCTCATTATCTAGTCACGTCACACAAGTCACTGGCTGCCAGGGGAATCCATCAGCCCCATGTCATTTCTCTTTTGCCAAGTTCACAGACTACAGCGGCTATTATTTTGAGAATAGGCCTTCAGGTGTTTCTAATTTCACATTTGAAGCTTTTCAGAAGACTTCTGAAGACCTTCAGGAAACATTCAAACCATTCAATCTTAAATATGAAGAGAGGCCCACTTACTGCCTTCCATTTTCCCCATCTTTTGTCTTCTCTTTGATTCTTGGGGAAAAATTTGGAATGAGATTTGCATTTTCAAATTCTTTTTGACAAGTGACTTACTGATTTGAGATTATAAAGCAAGATTTTGATCAGTTAATTTTTGACCACTCTAATCAGTTAACATTTAAAGTATTTTAGCTTATGAAATGAAACATTTTTTTACACTCAATGCTTCTCAGAAACTACTAAGAAAAAAAAATAGTTACGAATTTCAGCAAACTTCTTGAAATTTTTTTCCAAGTTTTTAATTCTTCAGCTTCACTATCCACATCCTCCTTCCCAGATCACTGTAAACAGTTTGTTGTTCATTAAGGAAATTGTTAACCCTGCAGCTGATATCTCTTTCATTAATCTCATGCGAGGCTTTTCTGAACAAGCACTACATTTTATATCAGTTTTGCTTAAAAAAGTAAACAAGGATGGAGCACACTTATTGTTAGAATTTTATCTCTCTGTTGCATGCCTGCGACGTACAACAAACTTTGAGCAAGAACTGAAGTATTCTGAATATCACTGTCTACTGAAAACTGATAAAACCAGTATGAAAGTTTTTTCAGTCTGTGGAAAAGCATTAAGCAAATACTTCATTATGAAAAAGCACTGTAAATTTTGCCTCAAATTTTCAAAGACCTTGCATATTTGGGAGCTTTGCTTCCTTGGTTTCTGTTGTCTTGTTTTTCTTCTGTAAATATACATAAGCAGAGAACACAAAATGTGTTTGGCTTAAACAGAATGGCAACTCTAAGCAAGTTATTTTAGTTTAAACGTGATGAAACTTCAGATGATTGTGTCTATTAAATTAAAAACCACCTAAATTTTGCTTACTCAAAGCTTTGTATCTAACTGCACCTTCCCATAAAAGCTCTCAGGTGGAAATACAACTATGTTATTTTCCAGGTTATAAGAACTTCCTGCCTCTCCTATCAAAAAAGACTGAAAAGACGTAACTGTTCATCAAATTCATTGTGCTGATAATCCCCTAAATTCCGATTTCGGTGTAGTTTTTATTGGTTGAAAAACATACTCAAGCTCTGCTCACAAATTATGTATTTAAGAACCAAGGACAGACAGTATCTTATGATCCATAATTACAAATCAAGTCTTATAGAAGAATCTCTTCCTGTATCATTCTGGTATTCTCTCAGCAATGTAGTTTTGCATCTCTAATATTACCTTTTTATTTCCCTGGGGACTGCATATTGTTAATCAAAAATAATTGAAAATATTCTCACAACCAACTCACATTGACACTGCTGCGGCACCATCCCCACAGATATACTGCCATGGCTTCATTAGGCTAATGAGCATCCTTATAATTGTTACCATAAAGGCTATATCCTCTTAACCTCAAGTGGCTGCACAAATTTCTAACATGGTAGGTCTACAAAATTTAATATTACACCTAGACACAGCACCCCGTACACACAAGCAAAGGGTGGTAAAAAGGTGGAGAAAAGTAGAAGTCTTGCAGCTTTACAACCTACTTAGCACTGGAATTGCTGAACAATCTTCTGAACAGAACCCAACTTAGCCACTTAGTCAAGTATGAAGCTGGACTCACTATGTTCTTTAGTCAGTTGGTCACCAGAGATTCCTGTTCTGAATTATCCTCTGGAGGAGCACCCCAGTCTCTGCAGGCTACATAAAAAGCCCCAAAAAGACAAACTTCCTAACACAGGTGTTTAAGCTCAAACTTAGAATAAGGTACAGTGAGTGCTCCGACAAATGCAAAATGGAAAGCTCCTGAATCTTACAGTGTTAAAGCGGGAGCTCTACATGCTGGGCATCTCAACAGGTAAGTAGTTCAGAAGAGATCAGCTAAAAGGTCAGATGATGGAGGCAGCATCCTCAAACACGCCAGATTTCACACAACAGTCTGTACTGCTTAGTTAGTCTGCCTCCTTTCCCCAGGGAGTTTAAAATATTATAGTGCTGTAGGAATCTAGATGCCCAACTCTTGTACTATTCAAACAAGGAATGAACATAGCAGCTCCTGCTGAAAATCAATTACAGTGGCTTGACGATTAACTAAAAAAACTGAATACATATTTCCATTATTTTATATGCAATTTATTTTAGAATCCTAGAGCCTCTGGATATGTGGAGAGAAAATGAATGCAGGTCTGATGTTATTATTATATTCTTATTTTATCATAATGATTGATGACATTTATGACTGCTTCAAACTAGAATGCACATCTCAGACTTCCAAATCTATGAAAAGCAACTAAAATGTGCCTGATTGAACGTTAGGCACAAATCTATGACTTTTTTAAAAAAGCTTTGAATATTAATGGACACTTTCTAAAAAATTGTTTAAAATCTTATGAAATGGTAACTCTAATCACACCATTAACAAATTTGTTTGAGTTCCCCGTAATAAGAAAGTAGTAATTCTACCAAAGGATTTAAGATACTTTTAAAAGCGAAGAAACAGAAACACTCTTCTACCCTGAAAGTAAAGCTACCCTGATGCCCCTCAGGATCAACATATTCTTAGATAACAAAATACCAGCCAAGCATGAGATTTGCATCTTCACTTCAGATTTCTCACACATGAACTTCTTTCCGCCTTATCAACGCAACTACCAAAAGGCTTAGCACACGCAGCCGGAGTGGAGTCTCTTGCTGTAGTTCTGCCTGAAAACTTAATTGTTCGTGTCCATGTCTAGCAGCAAGTCATGCCTGCAGACTTGTGATAAATTTAACTGCAGAACAGGAAAAAACTAGGGGATATATGCAAATAAAATATTAACCTCCATCCGTAAGAGTTAATGTGCCAAATTATATTACACATATTACACACATAACTTAATTTCATTTATACTTTAAATCATGTGGCCTGATCAAAAGGAGAAATAGTCTACCTGCACTTCAAGCGATGTGGGTCAGTTTAAACATGCTTAATGTTACCGTGTCCTTAGCAAATTTATTTCTGTCATTTAGATCAAAGGCATGTATTTGCAGCGTTTTCCATGCCTGCTCTATACATACAGATACATTACTTTCATAAGAACTTGGTACTAATGCTATTGTAATTGCTCAGAAAATACTAAAATCACAGAATTTAATTCTGTGAAAGATTCTCTTTAATAAAATATTGCTGTTTTTTTTCTTGTGACTATGTCATTATTTATTCTTTTCATGCAGTTTGTTTCAGAAGTTTCAAAGTGTTTGACAACAACAACAAAAAAATCAATTAAAAGCCCAAAGACAACACCGCAGTAACATAAAAAGAAATATAATAAAATTAAATGTAAAGTTCTAAATTATTCAAATTAAAAGTTTTTATAGGTGTCCACAGTACTAAAAAACAATAAAAAGCCTTCAAAGGAAGAAAAAAGGCAACAGAGGGTTTGAAGACTGCTATTTGTTTTAATATCTGTAATTAGTTTAATAATTCGGCAATACTTTTGCCTCACAGGCTAATGGCAGTTGTCTATAGAAATTATGCATGCACTTGCTCAAAACTCCATTTTTTCTTTTGACTATCTGTGCACCATTTTACAGATCCTTCATGCTGTATCTACTGAACACAGAAATATTTTGTGCTTTTATGATGCCTTTGATCTATAAATCTCAAAGTAGCTTGAACAATCACAACATTCTGCAAAACGAAAATTATTTTTACTTTATAACTGGGGAAACTGAAGCACAAGGTTCCCACCTTCAGACATTTCACATGTTCCTGAATAAAAATTACAGTGGTCAAAAAATGCAGAGGTGACAAACATCCCTAGTTTGCAGTGATGTATGTGTGAGCTACAAAGCCTCGCTGTGTCAGCAGCATCAGTCCAGCTGCACTTACTTAGGCTCCAAGGTATGAAACCTGAAGTTCTTTGCTTCTGGTGCCTGAGTGTATAAATGTTGGACTGCATGATTTATTCCCTGATTACAGATTATGGCACAGTATCTAGAAACCCATTTTACGGAGAATTCTTCTACCTCATTTGATGGCTGTTATTGTAATACAAGCTGAGAATCTCACAGATGGTGTATTTGCCATCATTACCTCTCATGACAGCATCCCAGTTTTACAGACTGAGGACCCAAGAACAATGGAATTAAGGGCTGAATGTAGGACTTATCTAAATTCACCTGGAGCAAGATGATGCACTACCCTAGAGATAATAGAGGAATTAGCATAATGAGGCAAACAAACGCTTCAGAGTCATAACTTCCCCTCCAATGCCTCTTGCAACGCTTCCTTTGCTCTGCTGAGTACTAAAACCATCTCAGGGTTGCTGACAAGCAGATGATAAAGGAAAAGAATAAAATGCTGTCACAAATGTGGTCCATACCCTTTATGCTCTCCACACACATGATCCAGGGTACAGAAAAATAGAAATTGCCATGCTGGGTTAGACTGAAATGGATAAATCCTGCCTCCAACTGCAGCCAGTGGCTGATGCTTAGGGGACATGGGAGAAACAAGGTAAGGTCAGACTGATCCGTCTCAGCAAACATTCACTGCTTCTGGCAGTCAGAAGGTCAAGGATTTCCTGAACTGCCTATCCACCATGAAGTATCCATTTATCTGGCGTCAAGTTCCACAATTTAATTACAAATTTTATAAAAAAAAAAAATTTCTTTTGCTTGTTTTAGATCTGCTCCTTGAAAACAGACACAAGTTCTCTTTTTTCCTAAGTAAATTGTTGTTAACGGACACCTTTGTAATGACATGTTTTTATTGATCTCTCTGTGATCCCTCTATTTCTTGTATCCTTTGTGTCCTCTGTGTCTCAGAACAGGCACATCCTCATCTATCTGGTAATACCCATCTATAGTAAAAACCTCCCATTATTCATAAACCTCTACCTCACCTTTAATCCAGTCATTAATCACCACAACTGATAATTACTATGATTAAGAAACAGTGGCACTTGAGTAAAAACATTTCCTCTCATTTCATAATAGCTTAGTTTCCTAAAGGATCTTTCAACGAGGGATACTGTCAGAAATCCTAGTTCACCAGTGCTATAGCCATTCCAGTAACCTGAGGTGCCAAAGAACATTCCCACTCACAAGAATTTCTCTCTCTGCAGTTTATTAAACCATTAAAGCCATCCTTGCCACACCTTTGGCGCACGCAAGCTGGCACTCTCTGGACAGTACCATCTGCGATGCAGTGCGTTAGGTTAAGACTGTTCCCCACGGGCAGTTTGGCTGCAGCCTTTGGATCCACCCTTGGATGCTGAGACTGTTTAATTGTATGGCCAGATGCTGCCTGGTGGCCCCGGGGCCAGTGAACATGCCCTGGTACTGCTCAGTGCACCAGCACAGAAAAAGCCCAAATCAATGAGGTTATCCAAAGTAGTGGTTATATGTGATCAGCATAAGCCCAGACAAACAAACCCCCAGATTTTGCATGTTCTTGAAAGCATGGGGGGTCCTACATCATTCTGTGACCATCTAAGTCAAGCACGTGCTATTTATAAGTGTTAAACATAAAGAGTGTGCACCACAAAGTGAGAGCAGTATTCCTACATCTCAGTTCACTGCCAGAATCATATTTTCCTCTGTTTTCTGCTTAAGGCACTGTACAAATTCGAAGCCAGTTATTTTGTGTTTGGTTTGTTTTTTTTTTTTTAAATTAAAAAAATTAAACTAATCACAGTTTAAAAGCTCTACTGGTAGGATGCGTATTTCTGTAACAAACCGTATCTTATCTTATTTTTTTTAATTTTAAATTATTATAAAATAATTTCTTAATTTGTGTCTTTTGTTCCAGGAAAGAGGTCATCAGAGATAAGCTATCTCTTCTACCTTGAACATTAAAACCTAAACACATCCCCTTCCCTTTCCTATGTGTTGTCTTTCCAGGCAACCCTTCATTAATGACATGTTTTAGTATGGCATACTACCTCACTCTTCCTTGCTTAGTTTTTAAGGCTACCTAACTGATTATCCAGGTTTTCAGTAGTTTCCTTAAAGTCACACAGCGTCGCATGCAGTTGAACTGAACCGAGCGCTTATTGAATAATGAACTCTCATCTGACACTGTGATTGTTCTGATCAAACACAATTATGACTTTGCCAAGTTCCATTTAGGAAACCTAATCACCTTCTTATTGAAACACAGGCTTTTATGCACACTTTCCTTTGTGCTTCTTCTGTGCCTGTTGTTTTTTGTCGGTTTGACTGCTGGACTGCTCCAGGTAGTTCAAAAAGCGCCAATTCTGCTAAGCTCTGCAGAAAGATGACTTGTTCAATTTAACTTCAGGTGAGATTCATCTCGCTAACTTCGGACAGCTACAACATAGTCATTTTGAGTCTGCATTACTAGATCCCTGCTATAGTCGGTGGAGAGAAAAAGGCATTTCATAGGATAATGTACTTCAGTCTACTGAAATCACGAGAACCAACTTGTTCTTGGATCACAAGATCCAGACTCCTAAACTGTAGTCATCTAAAATTAGCTGAGATAATTGTTTCACTTACATATTTTCATACCACCTTCCTCGTAAGTACATGAGGAGAGTGAATTCTTTGATTGTCCTGAGAAAGCACAGAGGAATAGCACTTGAGAGAGCAATGTGTTTTATTTTCCCAAGCGATTAGCAGTCTAAGAGTGCCAACCTGCAAGTGCGAATTGTATTCAATTACCATTAATCTAGAGTAGAAAATAAGGGCACAATTGTTCACAGAGGTTTAGTGTGTAATTCTGTCTTTTTCAGTGATTTCTCCAGAACATACTATACACCCCATTAAAATCTTCCAGGGACTTAATTTATAGCGTGGCCTAAAGCATAAAATTGTCCTCTCTGATGAGTTATGATCAAATACATTGTCAGCCTAAGACAGAGTGAATTTGAGCCAGCAGTGTGTTTCCTTGAGCCATGAAGAAGGAAGTGGCAATACGAGATAGTGAGGTTTATTGCGTGCTCTGGTTCACTACGTTCACATGCAACAAATCATTTCCCTGTTCTGTGACTCAATTTACCCTTGTGTAGACTGAATATTCATATTTTCTGAAAATGCAGCTGTGAAGTTTTAAGTCTCAGAATTACACCTTGCTTTCAAATACACATGAACTTCTGTTTGTTTCACATCTGGAACTGCAATCAGAGTTCAGCCCTTGAGGTCCACGTAAATAATTTGAGACTCTCAGCTGAAAAGGGCTAGGAAAGTGTGCATTAATATTTAAAGTTGCTTTGCATGGCATTTTCTGGGACATGTTTTCTAATCATTGACATTATCCAAACATGCCACATTTCCTTTTTAGCAAGGTTTTACTGTGGGATTATCTTGATTGATGTGGATAACAGCATTGCTGTGAAGAGCGCTCTTTTATGCATGCACTCCAGTTCCTGTTAACAACCGTAAAGATTAGGGGTTTATACAACAGGTATTAACTGACTTTTCCTGTTATTAACCATTTAGGTCAGTATTTTGCTTTATATTTTGTGCATGAAGGCTTTATGATTAAGTATTCGAAGCAGTTCTGCTTTCTTTTTCTTGTTTGATTTATTGTTGGACAAACTTGCTTAAGTCTTTGCTCACCTTTTCGTATTTGAGGAATGCAAAAAGTCTGCAGGCACAAGGAAGATTAATACCTTATATCATATATTAAGGATGAATATAAAATGCATTTCCACATTATTTTGTATGACTAAAAACCTTATCAGTAAAGTCCTCAACTTTATTAAAATCACATGTAAAATGACATATGCCACATTTTGGACATAACCCGCAACATTGTCAACAAGAAGACACTCACAGCTGTTCTCTGTTCAATGCTGTGAACAGTATCATGAGACAGAAGGAAAGGTAAGTGCCACTCAAATAAATGATTACATGTAATTCAAAGATTTAAATAATTTTCTACCTTGAGTCCCAGCATGTAACATTCCTCTCTGGTCCATCTTCTCTCAGAAACCTCTGTTAAGGTTATAATTTTTTTTTTTTTTGTCAAAGGGCTGAGAAACCATTTACATACTTGTCTTGAGGAAAATCTATGCCACATCTATCCTCTACTATCTACACATTTGAAAGTTAAAGGTATGCAGATATTTTTCTTCATGATGATAGAAATATCAGAGGGTTAAAATAAAAAAAAAATAAAATTAGGCTGAAATATGTGTATTCACTTCCCTTCGAAGCCTGTAGCTTCCAAAAAACTCGTGTTTGCATGATAAAAGGAATGAATGTTCAAATGAGAAATTTTACATATAAATAGGTTTCTTACAAATCACATATGTATATAGCTTAAAAAGCATCCCAGAATCTTTATGGTTGTAAAATGTTTAGTTGTTGACCTCACTTCATTCTTCCTAAGGAGAAACAGATGGCTGTAATTGAAATTATATGTGATTTTAAAGTTGTGCCTAATTTATGGGTTTTGATACAGCTCTTCATTATTATACAATAAAAGAGGATTTCTTTCTTCCCTTCTTTCTTTTAGTTTTTTATTTTGATTTATATATTTATTTTTTAAGTCTGGTCAATGTTATAGGCAAGGGCGTAATTTTGGCACAAATCCTTGCTCTGGGATAAGTTTACACTGTGTGTTCGGCCCAAATGACATCATCTACTATTTGGGGTAGTTGTCCAGATATCTACACTATGCTCCCCTCTCTCATTTTTTGGGTACTGCAACACGATGAAGATCTCTTGTCTCTCTCTGCCCCGTGCCAGCCAGCGTGGGCAAGCCTGAGCTCTGCGGCGAGCCAGGTCCCAGCCAAGCCACCCGGCGACTTTGGCAAAAGCCCAGCAAGAGCTGGTACTGCTGTCATCCAGCTCTCAGCCCCCCTCCCTTGTCTGAGGGAACCCGCATTTCTTGTCCTTCACCCAAGGACGCAAGGCGGGAAGGGAACCCTCACACAGCAGGGCACCACGCTCGTGTTCACAAACACAGGAATATTTTAAAACTAGAAATCACTGAGGATTTAATGCAGTGGAGAGACAGTCCCAAAGGGTATGAAGTAATAAATAACATAAATAGAAGAAAATTAGAAGCTCTTCTAAGAAAATAACATGTATTCAAGAGGTAGGGTGCAAAATCTGAAGACGGAGAAGTAGCAATAGTTCCATGAGGCAAGATCAGCAGGATTTCTAATTTTTTTTCATTTTTATAAAATAAAATATGCAGAATCAGAAGCTAGCACTGTTTGACGGCATCATACCGTCACATCAAGGGGAGTAAGATTTGGCTGAACTCAGCTGCTACAACTGTCTTACTATCTCATTTGAAAGTACCGGGGTGGGTACTAGTATACTAATATTCTAATGCTAATTATACTAATAATTCTTCTAATTTCTTTCTTCTAATTTCTTCTGTTACAATGGAATCATTACAACATGCCTGGTTTTAAGCAAAGTCAATAACTTGATTTTGTTTGGCAAGTAACCGAAAGTACAGTTTTCTTTCACAATTTAAAGAGCAATTAAAGAAAATACAGTCAGCACAATTCTTTTTAGATTCAGGTGATAAGATTCCTTGTAGCGCTGTGTGACAAAAACACTTTCCCAGGGACTCTCCCCTGTACCATCCACATTGACCTAAGCTCTATAGGATAAGTAATCTCAACAGCAAAGTCCTGCTCGGCAATATTACACAATCTTTCCTGGAACCCTTCCCTGTACCCTACTGAGCTAACACCACGGCAAGTCTCAGATCTACTTTATAAGACGAGATTAAACCTTCAGAAATCTTAATTAGCCTACTGAGCATTTGCAAATAGGTACATACACAAAGATCAAAAAAAGGAGGCCTACCAAGTATGGGAAGAAACATAGTTAATGGAATAAAGTATGTTTCTCCAAAATTGGAGACAAAATTGGAAGAATATATTTGAACATTTAAGGTCATTTTTAGATAACCCTGCTCATAGTGGGGAAATCACTGAGATTTTGCATGACTCAGACAGTATGCTTTAAAAATGGCTACATTTACAAAAAGATAACCAGCTTTCTTCTACTTTCCTGCTTAGAGAATGACAAAAATTCCTAAACACACATTATTGGGGTGGAGTCAAGAGCTGCCTGAAGTGCCGCTCACAAATGAATTCCAAAGCTCCTCTTCCCTCTGATCCTTCTGTAAGGAAGGAAAAGGAGTTGGAACCAACAAGGCCAAAAGAACTCAAAGAGGAAGGCCTTAAAATCTTCGAACCGTTTTGAGCCATTTTTCACCCAGTGGAAGTGGATAGAACCATTCCGGGCAGCATGCAAAAACCTAAAGGCTGGCACTACAGGCTCACGCAATGAAGCACTACCTCTGTCGTGAGGAGCTGAACATTCCCAATGATGCTTTTTCCTAAACCTCTGCCTTTCGAGCCAAATATTAGTTATGCAACTTCAAAAAAAATGCAGCCAGATAAGCTACTCAGGGTGTTCTTATTAGATTTCTTCAGCAAGTGTAAGCAAGTGGCTTGTGGCTTCAGGTGAGAGGCCACCCACCTGAAAAGGCTGCGAAAATTATGCTAGAACAGAAGTACAAGACTTAAATTAACTGTCACAAAAAGGAAAGCTGTCCAAACTGAATGAAATGTGATTGTTAAACAGGACGGTTCAGAAGCTATTTTAAAATAAGTAAAATTGATTTTATTTTCAGGAATTTAAGAATTTAGTTTTAAAACTACTACTTTTCTAGTATTGAGTTTAAGCACTTCGCTGCACTCATGTTTTTAAACATATCCTATATTGAATACTGCATTCAAACGGAAAATATTATAGCAAGGTGATAAAAATTTCCCAGTGGCCGCTTTGGAGGAACCAAATAGATAAAAGATGAATGCCTCTGTAGGACCAATTATATCATTGTCTTTGTTATCAAGTTCAGTTTCAAGAATATTTTCAGGAGCTAACTTACACATATTTTCACAAGAGTATTACTTCAAGAGATGTAGTGCGTCCACTTCATTTAAAAGGGTAAATAACTTCTGGATACATAAGTGCAGTATAGAATTCTGCAAAAATTAAAATTTCAGCATGCTAAACTTACAAAATGCAGAATAATGTCATTTTCATGACAAAAAAAAAGTTTCACCATACACTTCAAATATATTAAGCTCTTAGACTGGAAGCTACATTTATTTTCCTTTCTAAACTCAAGGAAAAGGAAAATTAAGGCAAGTCCACACAACGTTTTACATTTTTGGTCAAACAGCAATGTTATTCGCATACATTGCCTGAGTAATGGAGACCTATAGGCTTTCTCTTTTAAAATGCGATGGGTTTATAGTACCACGCTACATGCTGCAAATACCAGTAAGCATCTGAGACTGTGAGATACAGAATAATTGATAACGTTATGATGAGACCCATATGAGAGCAGAAGTAAACAAGTTTCATTTATAACAGGGATGGCTGAATCATATGATGTGATATTTTCCCAAGCTCCAATCATTTCTTCTGGGTTGCCTTAATGCCTGAGCAGATTTCTACGAGAATTACAGAAAGAAATGCCACGTGTCCATTGGTTCTGGCTATGAGCCTTTTCTTCTTTGCCACGTTTTGATATCCCTTCTGCAAGGATCCGGACTACCATCATACTCCCCGCTGTAGGGCACACAGAACTAAGGTGAAATATTGACAGGAAAGATGCCTACATCTTCACCCACGTGAAGCGATGCTCCCACTTCAGCCTGGTAAGAACTCTCCTCCTTGACTGCACACTTAGGTCTTTGCACACTAGATTTTGGAATAAGAGGTAAAACCTATCTTCCAGCTTTGGATTAATTATTTCAAAAGTAAATACGTCTTCCTCCAAAAATAGTTGTGGAGCAATCACACTGAGTAACTTCCACCAAATAATAATAAAGAAGCAAAAGCCCCCATCATGCCAATGATTAGTTCATAGAATAATTTATATTGGAAAGGACCTTTAAGATCACCGAGTCCAACCGTAAACCTAACACTGCCAAGTCCACCACTAAACCATGTCCTTAAGTGCCACATCTGTATTTTCCTAATATCCAATCTAAACCTCCCCTGGTGCACCTTGAGGCCGTTTCGTCTTGTCCTATCACTTGTTACCTGGGAAAAGAGACAGATACCCACCTCACGACAAGATCCTTGTACGCAGTTGTAGAGAGCAATTTACTAATTTCAAAGTGTCTACTTCTTAATTTCCCACAATATTTTTACAAGTTTTAGTTTTGCAATATTTTGCATAAAAAGGTGCTTTCTCGCCTTGCAGCCCAGCAATTAGAATGGGCTGTCAGAGGCTCAGATTCAAATCTAATCTGTCTCTGAAACAAAACAAGCATTTAGGAAAATACCTTACACACAAAGTAATAAGGAATTGTGGGCTGGGGCGCCCTCAGACTCTCATTTTTTCTCTTAAGCACTTAAACATTCATTAATACAGGAACCTGGGTATCCCCAGAGAGTGTTCTAAGCAGCAGGCTATAGAGTTACTTTTTGTACTGCTGACCAAAATAGATGCTTAAGCATTTTATACATAGCGGAGCTGTTCCAACAGGAAAACATGACATTCTGTAATAGCATATAGCTCCATAGTTAGGACATTTTCTTCCAAGTTGGGGGGGAGGGGGGGAGTACATGTCCTTAAAAATCAGTAGAGATTTAAACCATTACTGATCCAACATACAAAAGAAAACTGAAGCACCTGTTTTGTGACAGCAGCTGTATCGTCCTGTAAATCTAGTTTTTGCTTTTATCTAAAATGCCTGCAAATGCATTTTTGGCTGAATAAAGCATGTTGCTTTGATTAGCTGGAAAAAAGCAGGGAGCAAGGAAGAGAGATCTGCTTCTTGTCAACTGGAACCATTTTAATTTATTTATTTTTAAGTCGGTCACTGAACTGACAAATCAATTTATTGTGTAGCTCAAGTGCAGATCGCCTGCCCTGAAGTCAAAGCAAGCTGCACACATGTAGGCAAAATTTGGCCTTTGCTTTGTGAGCGCACCCCTCTGAGCTGCGGAGTACAGCTCCTACTGCAGGCTCTGCAGGTTCCATGTCAGCAAATGCCAATGGGTAAACTAAAAGAGAGAAGCTTTATAGAGATTAAGAGATTACAGTTTCTCTGCAAGATATAATTAAAAGAGAAGGAAGCTTAATTTCTCTAATTCCTAAAATGGAATAAATCAGAGTAAAATATCTTCTATTTTTATTTTCATAAAAGTAAGTATTAATATATGTTTCACAAAGCATTGTATCACTACACATGTATTCCAACAGCAACAAAGCAGACGTATTCATTAACAAACACCTGCTGAGATAAGCACTTTGCACTATACTAATTCATACTGATATCTATTATATACTGCTTTTTATAATTTCATCCAAATTCTTAATTCAGTAATTATACAACAATTAACAAGAGCAAGCTATGTAATAAAGAAGTAGAATTGTGGCAATTTTCTGCAACCTAAAGCAAAACATAAATACCTGAAGCAGATTTACTACTTTGCCATTTACTGTGACCAGTCGGCACCTCCAAAGAATTACTGCTAGCTACTTCCTGATCACAAGTAGGAACAATTTTCTCCTTCCTATTTAAATCCCATATGAGTAACTGGCCAAAATTGGAATTCCTGTTTCTGGGGAGCACATGGATGGTTTCTGGATTAAGCTTCTCTGAACAAATTAATAAAAGGACGCAAGAGAAGTAGCACCAGTAATGTAAAAAAGCCCCTACCCATGGGGATTACCTTGAAGAGATGGCACATACTGTAGATCAGTCCAGATCTCTGGAAGGTTTTTGGAAAACCATCGATGTGCTTTGTTGGAAAGCGCCACTTGATATTGCCCCTGAAGCAACACAGTGTATACAAGATAAAAATCTCCCCTTGGCTATGCAGACAGTTTACCTCCAAGCCGATGCACGGTGCCACAGAGAGCAATGCCTGTGCCAGAGGGGAATGCTCCGAGCTCAGGAGCACGAGGGCAGCCTCTGCCTCCACTCTGGCCTGGAGCACTTGATTTAGGAATCCAGTGGCCTAATTTAATTGTTGCAACTGGCTTGGAAAGATGTTGCGCAGTGTACCTTCAACAACTGAGAGACAGAAAGTACAAATACGTTCATCTAGCCTGACCTCAAGTCTGTAAAATTCCCCTAAATTCTGACAATTTCTGCACCAAACCAAAACATTCTGGTTCAATTGCTGTTTCTTTTAGGAGGATATCCAGGCGCAATTTAGGGGTACCAATGACAAATAACCATCACATGTCAAGACATATTTTTTCAATAATGAATTAAGCTCATTTAAAATTACATATCTTGGTTTTATCTGAATTTGTTCTCCCAAGTGTGAAATTTACCCATTCCATTCACAATGCATTTGAATACAACCTTTTCTTCCATTTAAATGGACAGACAAGTCATACAGAAATAAACAGAATAAATTAAAACATCACTAGTTCTTCTTTTTGGAACCAGCTGAGTACTTCTCCATTCCTCACCTATATTTAAATGTGAATTTTATTAGCAGTTTATCTGGCATTAAAAAAGTTATTCTTTTTGCATCCCTAGAGTGGAAGAATCATAAATTATCAGGAAGAAAACTATCAGGAATCCTCGGCAAGAAAGCCAAACATAATTCAACTACAGAGTTTGACGCCTGCATCTAGGTATAGGTTTGATTTCTCAGAAACCGCAGAGGTATGAACATGGACTTTCTCTTTTAGATGCACTGCATAGATACAGAGGGAGTTTTAAGAGTTCCCTGGCAGAAAAAGAAGAAAACAGGAACCATCTAGACTATCCTTCATCTCCCTGACCCTGCACTTTCTTGCAAAGAACAGGACCTGTGGGATACTTCCCTCCCACCGCCACAAAGCAATTTGTCCTGTGCATTTAGATAATAAAAATATTTGGGAGACTCTAGTCTTTGCAAACAAAGAAACTCTCCCCAGGAAGACGAAACACAAACTGAAACCTAGCACTGGTGCTGCAACCACCCTGCTTCCTAAGGTTTTTCCTCAGGCCATTTTTCCTTTTGGTGACACAACTGACCCCTGTGCTCCCACTCGCACTCCTAGCCATCACATTCGTCCTGCACCATCTTCCAGTTCTCCCTCTTCTTCTACTCACCGTGCCCTTTCCCTTCATGGTCTCTTTCTCTTGCCTCTTAAAGACTAAAAAATCCTCCCCTAGAAATCCCATGAAAATATTTTAAAAACTCAAAACTCTGTGATCCCCCCAAAAGACCTCTCCCTTGATAAAAAGAAGAAAAAAAGAAACTACAGAAAACAAGGTCTAAGTGAACTGGTATAACACCTGCAATCACAGTATTTATCATTCTTTTTTGTTCTGTCCCCTTCTTCATACTCTGTTTACACTGTTTAGTTGGATATTATTAATTTATCTGTATACAGTATGTGGGCAGTTCTTGTTCCCTACATATCTGTAAAACACAACTATATTGATTAAATATATTAGCAAGCATATTATATAAAACACATCTTTTGACTTTTATCTGCATCCCTGTGTTAATCCCCATCCTGTACATATCCTTATGCTAAAAAATATTTTGAAAAAATTCAAGAAGATGGAAGACCGAACGGACATCCCCAGAAAGGATATAAATCAATTTACGTAATTCAATTGCAGGGCTTAATTTTAGGGTAATTTTGAACTCTATAATAAAGAATGTTAAACTCTATACTACTTTTTTTTTTCGCTTCATGCTTCTATCAGTGATAAAAGACTGTTTTACATAACAACTAATTAGAAAAAGAGCATATTCACAGAAAACTTATTCTATCTACAGTGAAAAATACTATTCTTTAGGAAAAAAAAACCCATCGCATTTAGGAAAAAAAACAATGCAAGCAAGGTTCTTGCATGACATTCCTATACTTAGGTTAGGGCATGTTTATTAAGTTACAGCAATCTCGCATGTTGCTGTAACAGCAAAATCCAAATAACTAAATAACTACACTTAAAGAATACTCTGGCACATCGATGTAAAAATGAAAGAACAGACCAAAAAATTCCTTTAGTCCAAAGTCTGGCTGGCACCAGCCAGTCTCGGAGGATCCCTTCAACACTGCTGGCTAATGGACTAGGTGAGGCATTGGAGCTCAATGGCTGGAGCACCTGGTCTCCCCACCAGAGCCATGCAGAGCCCATGGACAGTGCTCCAGTGTTCAGTGCAGCTAATGCTAGAGCTCTAGCAATCGAGTGAAATCAGCAGGAAAGCCATCAGATGGGCAGTTTATAGCAAAAAAAGGTAGATGGCTGCAATGAAATAAAAGCAGCAGGGGATGAGAACAAACAAAAGATGCTAAAACTGCAAACAAACAGGAAAAAAGTGGCAACAGGCAAGAGCAGTTTAAGAAACAAACCTAAAACCGAAGCAAACAACACATTATTAGCAAGACAAAGTACAGTTTCCTGAACCCAATAGGCAGGCAGGAGTTTGCGACGGATTTCAAATGCTTGGTTACAAAATAAAATTAATTTAGCAAATAGAAATTTTCTTTCGGAAGGAGACTTTTTCCTTTAATCATCTGTTTTATATTTGTCCTAGTACTATCAGATAGAGATTTAAAATTTTAAAAATCACTCTCTCTAAGAAGACAACATGACAGAACAACAAACAAGCTGGTGAGAAGATCTGGGCTGTTCGGAAAAAAAAAAATCTTAAGAGTTTATTAATAAGAAACATCCAGGAGAGAAGCGTGAATTCACAAAAAAACTCTGTCATAACCAAGAAGTGACCACTGTTACCTCTTTCAAAATAAAAGAGACGTTGTCCTTATTTTTTGAATTACAGCCACAGAATGAGGTACCTCTTATTCGCCCCCATGAAACAATTAATAAATAGTCAGAGCACTCTTCCAGGCTACTTGAATCATTTCCCTATGCTAGGAAAATTCAACCCTGCCTTCCTACCTGGCTCTTAAGAGGTAGGTTACTATACCCATCCGGGCATTCCCCATTCTCCCCGTGGAGGCTATGAAATTATAGAGGACAATGCTAAACTGGAGAATTCTGCAGTGTATGAGCCACCTTAGCTGGAAAGGCAACTTCAAATCCCTGTGCCAAAAGCTGACACTAGAGTTGAAGCTGTCCTTAGCATGGAAACCGGAGCTCTCAGGTGAATACAAACCATTAAACCTCATGCTCACGTGTATTTTCTCTCTGGCCCACTGAATCATAAATTATTGTCTGCCTAAAATAACCAACACATACGAGGTTAAGGAAACTCCTTGTACGTGAGAAGAGATTCTGAATCAGTTCAGGTCTCAGGTACTGTGGGTGAATGCTTTAGCTGTAACGCAAGTATATACACAGAGACTTTACATCAGCAGCCCTTCAGCTGCAAGACACAAGAATGTGTCTATTAAATTTAATAACTGTAGGCAAGAAACTACCTATTGCTTTTTTAAAAATTGTCCTCTGTAGAGTATTCTTAAGACAAGCCAGTTAGGTAGAGCATGAGGAGAGGGCGTAGCGTTTTGTTTCTCCCCCATCCCTTTCCATCTCCTCCATGAGGTATAGTAGAGATGGCTATTTCATTCTGTACACACGTAACAGCCAGGCTCACCTTCTCCTGCAAGCCATAAAGGAGTAGAGAAACAGCCAAAATAAAGTGGAGTTGTTGCAAATACCGGCCTTTAACTTGGGACTTTGCATTTGCTCCCTCCTTATCTGAACAGGTAAGTCTTTATGATGGCAGAATCTGAACAAGTATCTGGGATCTGGAAGACATTCTTCCTATATGGCAAAATTTGCCAATTACTTTCTTACTCTTGATGTAAAATTTACAATTTTTTCAGCAAATTTGGTAGGTTCTACAATCATTAGCAAGTTCAGAAGGTTAGATAAAGGGTTCTGTAATCAATTAAGCTGCTTGAATGCAAAACTTGGTTACACCATTGCAAGTTCAGGGAGCACCTTGATCAGAGTTGAGTTTCTTTCCTCAAATCTTTTCTGGCACCTGCAGTATAACAGGAATTGGTTTAAGCTTCTGGGCCTTCACTGGGCACAGCAGTATATTTGAGAACGGAGAGCGAATATCACTTCTGCATATTCTAGGACCATCAGTGCCCCCACGGGCAGTGCTGGGCAGCGGTTCTCCTTTGAGGAAGAATGATTAAAAAAATTCTCAAATTCGGCATTCAACCATGTTGAATGACTGTTACACCTGATTCTTTCTGGGTGAACCACTGCAGTTCACTACGTACGCTATGCACCCTGCATTTCTTTATATACTTATGGAATACAAAGATTCCTCTGGCTATTTCAAAAAATGAATTGTTAACAGTGGCTATTCTCTAACAAACTGCCAACAGATGTGATTAAAGAGAATATCACTGTGGCATCAGTTCTCCTTTAAAAAATAAAAGGGGGGCAGGGGGAGAGGGAGAGAGAGATGCCGTAAGTTCAGAAGCAAAACACTGTTATTATTCTGAAGCAGGAATGACATCCTTGCATTAACACAGTATGAAATCATGGTAGCAATTTTCATGCCGTATTATTTTGTTTTTGTCAGGTCACTGATTTTCAATTTCATCAATACTATATAAAACTAAGGAAGATAATAGAATAAAAAGCATCCATTTGGAGTCCACTACTGAAGCAAGAACATGTTGCTGCTTCTGTGAATTTAAACCCACCAATCCACCCACAGAAAATAGGGGTTACTCTTGTCCTGGAATAACATAAACAAACCAAACTCAGGGGTTACAGAAAAGGCAATACACCACAGTAAACCTGATACAATTCTAAGTGTATGTTACTATAGTTTACAAGTTGATCTTTACTTTCCTCTAACATGCAACAAAGTAACCAGAGAAGTACCAAGATAAAAAGATGCAGTGGGCTTTGTTTTCACTCACCTGGACCCATGTTCTTAGGCTTTCCCCAAACACTATTCATTTAAAGTGAATTTACCACTTAAATCATGCCAGATTTAGCTTACCAATTCTGATCTTTCAGCTGTCTTTATGTTTTGACTGTATCTTTATGACTGATCTGAGGTCTCCTGAACCACAAGTTATGGCAAAATGCAAATGAGGAGAAAGACACATGCCATTTTCAAAGCACACCTGCCAAGTCACCACCTGCAAGGGTCCCAGTTCAAGAAGAAAAGCTCAAGGAACTGCACCTGGGAGGCAGAGAAGCCCCTAGAGAGCCACCTCTCCATCTGGAGGCATTTAGGAAGTTCTTTTCCTGGAGAAGGGAAGAAAGGAGAACAAAGAGAAAGCAGCTTATAAGAGATCCAAATGAGCTTGTAGTTGGTCAGCTTGACTATGCAGTATGTCAATAGCTGCCTCTCTAATTCCCAACAGCTCCATCAGGCTCTACACCCCTGGAGCTCCTTATCTGCATACAGCCTCAGCCCAAGCAAGAGAACCTTTCCTGTGAAGGAGTCACCAAACTTTCAGGTTTCCTCTCAGGCATACGCCTGTGCAAGATCAGAGATGACGTTCCAAGAAATGTGCAACTTCTTTCTTCAGAGGTGACTGGAAGCCCCTAGAAACTTTCCACAGTGGAGGATAAGGGTAGTGGGGAGATGGACACAGCCAGTCCTCTCCCCCTTATTCCCCGTTTGTATCCATGGCAGGCATGTCCCTCACTGCCTCTGAGTCCACTGGGAAGACTACCTGCTGTTCTCATTCCCCACTATTCTTGTTGATGTACAGGAGAGACCCAAGGGCTGGAAGGGACCTAATGCTCATTCTGGCCAAGCCCTAATCCGGATGGGTGAGGAACAAGGCCACGCTGCACAGCACACCTATCCCACAGTTGAACAAGCTCTTGTGAGAGCAACAATATGTCTACTTTCTCTGTAAAAGTTTAAACATGGACAATTGCTGTGATTTTCTCCACTGTTCTACAATACCGGCAGTCACACGTTTACCTATGAAAAAACTGTGGATTGGATTGGACATTCCATGATTTTTTCTAAAACTGGATCCTGCCCATCTCTATTTGAAAATAATTAGTCATTCTCCAACAATGAATGATTAAAATGTAACTAACACCACACTTATTTTACATGATCAATGTTGGTACAATGAATAGCACATGAATTATTAATATCTAGGCACTTGTTCTAATTGTTTCCTAATGTTCTGTTATTATCTATTCATTTGATATTCCCTATAATGCTAGTGATCGCCATTTTTTCATTTGTTCCATAGAAATCACACATTTTGCCTTTGCTTTCTGCAAAGAATTGAAAGGAGGAAGTACAGTCACCTGAGCTCTCTCTCATTCTCGCATTTCAAAAAGTTGCACAGTCACCCATGGACATGGCGTTTGTTTAAACGAAAAAAAAAACAAACAAAAAAAACCAAAAAACAAAACCCACACAACATCACACAGGGTTAATGCTCGCTTGGAGAATCAGATTTCTTGAACAGGATGGTCAGTCACTGCCTGGAGGGAAGGAAGAGTCTCCAATTCAAGCCTCCTTGCAGCAGTACATTCAGCTGGATTGGGTTAGATTCCCCAAACTGCTGTTCTCTGTCTCTTATAATCCAGCTGTCTGCTGGCCCTGTGCAACCACTACAAAACAAGCATCATCATCCATCACTATTGGTCATCTTAAAGAACATACAAAACACATATCCTATCTTAACCATGCAAAGAGACTGGTCTACACAGCCAGTTCCGCATCTGCAGAAACTCCCGGCTGCTTACAGCTGTCTCATCTATGTATAGTTTGGTTGATTCTGTAGGAGGAACCCACCTGGAGAACCTGCTGGAGCAGCCCACTTCCCCACCCAGCACATAGAGAGAGCCTGTCCGCCGGTCCAGGCACAGCAGGAGCTGCCCAGGAGAATTGTCAGGACAGTCCAGAATTCCCACCTGGAGCCCTCCTTCACCACATCGAGTACTTTGCTGTGGTGGGGCCTGGGAATTCAATCAATCACCTTGTTTCAAGTTGGCCCGTTGTCTCCTCTCAATCCATTGTCTCAGCTCTGCAGAGACTGTATGGGAAGTCCCTTTATCACCCAGGGAAGTAACAACTTCACTGTCCTGGGCAAGCACATGGCACAGCCCTGATACCCAGCCACTCCACAGCCACTACTATAGTTCAAAGCTGAACTTCATCCTTATATCCCACTTATAACTTCAATTCTGTACACTCTTGCCATAAACCTCCCAAATCTGTTATTGACTCTTGAGGCAGTTTCAGGGGTTTTTTTTGTTCTGGATGTACTGAATGTCACATTTCTGCATTAGGAATTATTGTCATTGTGGGGAGATGTTTGTTTAACATCTCTGAATTCTCTCTTAGCTGTCAGCCAACGGCCAGTATAACATCACTAAGGGAGATGAAATGAGCACATAGTACTTCTGGTAAAAAATGTACAGATATACTACCCTGCATCATCATAACCTGTCCCCAGAGAATCCTAAATGCCCTGGGATTACATTTTTTTTTCCTTCTGTTTGAGTCAAAATAAAAAATTACATCAATTCCAATCTGTCTGTTCATAAGTATGTATGTCCCTGGAAGCTGACATTTTTCTCACTCCTATGGTGTCCAAATTTTCCTGGTAGCATCAACCGTCTTATTATGAGGTACCTTTACTTATCCGTTCGTAGGGTGGGAGGTATCAGAAAAAGGAATTCATATTAGATTGTTCATGGAATCACAAACTTGCCTTTAAACAAAACAAAATATTCTAGTTACACATATTACTACCCACAGACTTAGGAGAAAAAATGAAATGCATCGTGTAGTAACACACTCTTTAAAAGCAGGGCACCTGAATGCGACGGTGGTAAACAATGGAATGTTCAAAGTGGTGTCTACAAGTACTGGTTTTTTTGTTAATAGGTTTTGTTTGCCTTGATCATAACTCCCAGCACAAAATCAACTAAGATCACTCGAGACAATACCGCAAACTATTTTCTTATTAAACACAACGAAAAAATCCCACATTTTGTGGCTATTAACGCTCACTGAAAATGCTCGCAAAATACAAAACATGATACAGGATGACTCCGGGCTTTGTTTTGTGCCCTCATCCATATCTTCAAAACACCTTATCATGCAAAACAAAAAAAGTACTTCACATCAATATTTTATTGAAATTCTTTCAGAGAAGACTTATATACATTATATTTTCAAGATAAGATGTAGACTATTTTAGTTGCAGGGGAGAGCAATATATCGGATAATAGCTGACATTTGACTCCCAGGGTTTTTTCTTTTATGAATCAAAATTCATTTAGCGATAGTAAAGTAGGAGAGCGTGGCCAAGAAATCAATAGAAATGTTCTGTATTCTAGTTATGGAACACAGAGATAACCCTAAGTCAACATTAATGATGCTGGCCTGTATAAACATTGACAAAGCCGAAGGAATGATTTTAAATAATAGACTTCAACAAGCAGGTATCGACAAGCTGTGTTAATGGCGATTGCTGTCATACTTTATGATGGTTTTAATTTATTCAGTGTGTGGAAATGATCAGTGGCATCCAGTTGATAGCTGTAGGATGATGTAATTTGGACAAAATTTCTCAAGCTACGTGACAACGGTCATCATCTCCTTTCCTCTAACAGCTCTGAAGAAATAAAATCTCTTTTAAAATACGTAACATTTATTTACTGGCTCACCCCAGCTCCGTGCCAGTTGCCAAAGATGGTTTTATTTTTATTTTCCTTATCGGCAATGAACACACTGGAATTACACTACCGAATGTATGTATCCCATGCATTAGTAAGTCGGGTAAAGTCCACAAAATACACAGAACAAAGACCTTGTATTTCCTGACTTTCCAAAAATTACTGCTATTGGAAGGAACTGTTCATCTTCAAAGAAGGAAACATCAAAACAGAAGAAAGGGATGAGGATGCGCGCTGTCTGCTCCATACATGTATGATTAAGCCCATCTTTCCCTCAGCTCGGAATGAAAATTGCCAGATACTACTGACCCAAGCAAAGCAGTAAAACAAAAGCAGGGGATGGACGAAACAGTGTTTAACAAACACAGCTCCAACAGAATCAAAGAAGCAATATCAAGAGCAATGCAGCTACAGTCCAAGATGCATTCCAAATGATTATATCAAATATTAATTCTAGGAACACCTATTCTTCAAGTTTGGGATTTAAACATTTTGTTTCTGAAACCCAGAAGCCTAATCCGACTCTTTAATTAGACATTAAATAAAACAACAGCAAAAAATCTATTTCTACTCTGTTTTACTTCAAGGAGTTGATTTTTATTAAACCTTTGCCTGTTTGGATACCAACATGTACTTTTTACCCAGATTCAAGCAGCTGCTTGAAATAGAGCCATTCTTGAGGTCCCTCAGCTAAAGCTTTAGAACATCCACTTAATTTTCAGTTTATTCAAAAACAATTCCATTTTATTACTCTAAATGATCAACTGTACTGCAAAGGAAGCAGTCAGGCATACCTATAAGTATACAGTTCAGGCCCCTGCAATATATATCTCATTTCCTTAAATCCAGCATAAATCAGAGGTTAATAGTGAATCATCTATAAGAGATGGCAAAAAAGCCATTATACAGTGAGTGACAATAACTATGCAGAATTAACTAGAAGTGTCAGTGTTGCAAAAACAACAATAAACAAACATTTTGGGTCATCCTTCATTTATTTATTGAGTCTTCTAATACTTGGTAGCAAGTACAACTAACAAGGCCCCAGCTCCTACACTTCTGAGAATTTCAGATTTTATTAAAAAAGAAAAGCATATCTACCTCTCAGTTATAAAGACAAGCTTAAACATGCAACTTTAATGTACCCCAAAGACACAAGCGAGAATGCAAAGAAAAAAAAGACATTTTGGATTCTTTTTTATTTCATGTTTTAAGCAAAACTCCTGATTCTTGTACATTTAACATAAGCAATACTGTATATTCAAAATGTCAGTAAAGAAAATCTTTGCCAGCAGGATCAACACAATAAGAATGAGAAATAAAAAATACCCAGACAAAAGGAAGTGCCTTCTCTCCCCTTAGTTTGATTTCTTAGTAAGAAATCAAAATATGCTTATTACTCTCTATTGGGAAATGCATATCAATTCCACCTTTATTTTATGAATATTTACTTAGCTGAATACCTAGTGCCGCTAATCCATATTTTATGAATATGCGTACACACACACAAAAGCTACATGGAAATTGTTTCCTTTATAACACAAAAGAACTTTTTCTCTTGGTGAGCATCTGTTTTTTTGAACAGGGAGGAGGAATAAGCCCCATCACCAGGCAAAAATATATCTGAATTTTGAGAAGTTTTTAAGACTATTTGCAAGCCATGGATTATTTTTTGTTTTCATAGCATACCTTTTGAGGCAGAACAGGAGAGAATCTTTTCCTTTTGTCCTTTATTATGCCCTTACCTACATTATCTTTAGTGAATAGTAATACATTCCATGAAGATAACAATTATTTTCAGGAGAACAAGCAGCAAAAAGCCTCAGTGACTAAGAATAAAAATGCTTTCCTGTTCACCACCCCATCATGTGCTTTTTTTTTTTATATCAGCTATTTTCCTTTGCAAGGGTGTGGGGAGAAGCATCGGAAGCATTTTCTGCTCGCATAGGAGAGAATAACTCAATATATGTGTTTCAGAAAACATTTCTCAGGATCTTTCAATTCTATTTATTTCAAATACCACTGCCTCAAGAGTAATAAATATACAACTGCCTGGGGACAAAACAAAGTGTTTAATCTTGATGCAAGAGGTTGCACAGTTGTTAAACAAGAGAACCTCAGAATTTGTTTCTTTTAGACACAAGGAGAGAAGAATTTTATTGAGGATACTTTCTGATACCCAAAAGAATTAAGAAATGTAGGCCAATTTTGGCAATAAAGACATATTAAATGAATGTATCATGCACGAGGATTTTTGTATGCTGACCTTACAAACAGTAATTCAGGAGAAGGCAGATCAGACAGGAAAAGTCAGTCTATTTTGTAATAGAGCTGTGTATAGACACTAACGTTTACAAATTTGTTGACTCTGGTTCAGGAAAATATGAACATTAGTACTTCCTTTATGAAAGACTGATTACTAAACCATTGCAGTGTACCACCACCATAAGTAACTATGGACGTTTTTGCTTTGTTCAGCTCAAGAAAACATGATGGATTTTAAATTGTTGCTTAGTCCTGCCTTATTTGTATTCATGCATTCAGGATTACTCTAAAGTGAGTAATTTTTTCCCAGAGTATTACAGTGATTTAACCAAAACATATCCTTGATCTTGATCTATCTGAAGTGAGATTGTTAGTCTTCAAATGCAGAAGACAGTCTCACAAGACAAGAGAAACACCATGTTTTAGTTTGAAAGGTGTCTTTAGAAGTGTCAGCGTTTTGTCTAGTCCTCTCAGAAGACAACCTTTGTCTCAATAAACTACTTATACATTAACCACAGGTAGCAAAGGCATTAAAGAAGATTAAAATGCAACATTATGGTTTAGTTTGAAGAAATAGCTTCCAGTGCAGAAACATTAAATAACTTATCTAATTGTATTTTCGGCACCTGAACAGTCTAGAATTTTTCTCCAAGGGAAGTGGATTTCAACCCTACTTTTCCCAATTCGCTGCATTAACTGTAGATAGCCCGCAATTTAGTACAGCAAGACAGTAAGTGTCTGAGTCTGCTAGAAATGATGGCCTGTGAGATCCTACACAACACCACCACACAATCAGTCATCCGTGCTGTGTGTCCAGCCACCAAATTGGAAACCCAGGTTCTTTCCAGAAGACAAAGACGACAGCAACTAATTCATCTGGAAAAATCTGTATTGATGAAGCCCAAGAAATTTATTTCAAAGTGACAAAGTGGGTCACAAGAAGATAAATTTCATTTTGGAGTTTTGTTTTTAAACAGAAATACCTCTTTTCCCTAGAGGGGATGCCTAATTGCAGCATTTAGGCAACCAAAGCTAAAAAGGACAAACGGATTAACGATGACACTCCTAAAATAAGGGTTATCTTCAAGCCAAGCTTACATTTTCTTTTCAGCCATAAAAAATGGTACAGAGCCTCAGATGAGACAACAGGAATGCTATACAAATTCATTTAAAGACAAATTAAATAGTTCCATCATGATGGCTTGCAGAATTGAAAACAATTGAAATGTGAAAGCCACAACCTCAGCAGGCAGAGAATAAAGCTTACAAGCCTTTCTCCTTAGAGAAGACAATATGACACAAGACACCTACATGCGAAATAAAGATTCAGTACTCCTCACCTCTCTTACAGGCAGAGATTCTGCCTGCATGTTACTGTGCACTGGCATATGAGTATGAAAAACAAAGCTGCTTCTCCTTCATATGAGCTACAGTCCAAGTACCAAGTTGGGAATTCAGCAGTAGGAAGACTCTGGTTTTGTTCTAAATTCAGTTCAGTTGTAACTATTTGTATTTTGTCTTATGTAAGAAAAAATAAACATTTCATCTGCTTTAGCTAATAGAGAAAAGACTAATATTGGATAGTGCAATTTTGAGGAACTATTAATACAAAATAAAAAATTATCTTTTTGTTAGAAAAAATATATTTAAAGCTATATCTACATATGGAAGAGAAAAAACTCATTCAGATGGCCTTTTATTTTACTTGGGTAAAACAAAATCCAAGATAAAACAAATTCCTCTGGAAGTCAAAGGTGGGTGATAAATAACCTTTAGACTAAGGACAAATTCTAGATTGTGAAAGTAGCATGATCCAGTGAAAAAAATCATGCAGAACACAGTATTTTGGTCACAGGGTAGTATCACTACTACTATCACACTATCAGCTTCTGCAGTCAGTCCAGAAGAAAATCAGCAGGGAGAGCTGTAGCAGTAACACGGGTACATGCAGAGCCTCAAAGACTGAATACAACTGCACTACGTTGCAGAACTGTGGTAGAAGCTGACCTTATTCGCAATTGATACAAACGCAAATCCAGAGTTATCCTGGGTTTTGAGATATGGTAGTCTCAGCATCATATTATTTTTTCAAAAATAATTTTAAAATGTCCACCAAGCAATCAATTCCTAGAATAAATTTTGATATTGTGCTAAATCTACGTCAGCAGTGAGATACATTGAAAATGTAGAAGGTGCAATATAAAATGTAAGTAAAGCGAGAGAACATCTGGATAGAGGGATGCACATGGACTTCAATTCCCTAAGACTGTGCTGCAGCAGGACTGGCACTGCTCCAAACTACAGACTTCTTGCAGCTGCGTAGAGACTGTGCTGCACCACTGCAAGAGGGCAACACTAAGCACCCTCCTCTGTGTAAAACTCACCCACAATTTTAAGGGCACTTTTGCCTTGTTATGTTAGTTCAATGCTTGACATTGGGCTTGGTCCCAAACTAACCAGACTCCCACCTTGCCATGCAACTAAGCAGAGAAACCAGTCCTGGAAAGGAGACCTCCAGCCTGGCCTCAATGGGGGAACTCATAAATAACAGAGAGAGTGGCACAGAGCCAGCTGTACTGGTGTCACAGCAGTGCTGAGAGCTCCCTGAAATGCTATTTGAGCAAAGTACTTCACTAAACTCCTGTATAAGAGACCAATATCATAGCACTGCATCTACAATGCTCCAGCCCTTGAGACCTTGGAGCTAACCTGCCCTTCTTCACTCTGTAGAGCTCTGCACAGCGCAGCTACGCACTGAGCAGCACAAGTAACAGAAATGCTGTAAATAATCCCTCGCCTTTTCTCCATCGTGAACTCTACACACTCATGCTGTCCTCTGAGGCAGTTTGACAAGACAGTACCCACCAGGCCTCTGTGAAGGCAGAATACTGCAAGATGTGTTTATTCCTACCCCCCCTCACTTAACCCTGCCTGGCAGCGCTCCAGGCAGCGGGCAGGACCCTGTGCCCTCCTGGAGATGTTCGGAAAAGCAGCACACTGAGAGCTCCTCACTGCCTGGGTTGGACCTGGACACCCAGGCACAGTTCAATTACACAACTGAAGTTCAAGGCCCGCCATACTGAGGCAGAGGCATTTCGCTCCTGCCCCGCAGGGTACCTGCTTTGCTCTTCCCCACTTGTCTCTCTTGTTCTCTTACACTTGGATTTTTTTTTTTTCCTACGGTGACTGACATGTGACACTGTTTGAGTCACCTTACCTACAAGTAGTGCCCTTCAGTGACTGACATGTGACACTGTTTGAGTCACCTTACCTACAAGCAGTGCCCTTCCTGCGCGTTTTATGTGACCAACAATCAGAACCAAAAAAGAAAAGGAATGAGGCACTGGAATGGATAACGAACACAGAATTCTTCGTCCTGCTTCAGATCCAAGGCAGCTACTGATCTGGAGACGTTAAGACACTGTCTTATAGAAGGGCTCTATAAATATCTCTGCTGGTGATTTCTAGCTTCCTTTGAAGTGTCAGGCACTTGACGTTACCAGAGATTCCTCTGCATTAGGCAGACAGATGTGATATAACATATTAATCCCAAGAGGTAGATTGCTATATCCCCTCCTGGCACCCACCTAAAAGTCAGCAGAAAAGAGTGATTTTAAAGCAAACCACTTTGAAGACGTTAGTTGTCACTTCACCTATTTAGAAAAATGGTGTTAAGGCCAAATACTATATCGCTGGAATCTTCAGAACAGGCTACAACTGAGCTATAATCGCTATTTCTTCTTTGTTGTGCTGCAACTGAAAGGACCCTCTGAGCAGAAATAGTTCAGGATTGTGCCACGTTAGACCTTGGTATCTTTCTTTAGAGCGAACGCTTAATGTCATACTCAGGAATCAACACCCTGCTGTGTTAGACACTGTGACAACACCAAGGGGTGACTCAGGCCAGAAGAGCTTTCATTACAAATAAAGGATCTGTGGTCTTTTTGTCACAGGCAGAGACAGAGTATTTGGTTGTACAGGATCCTCAAAAAGTAGCCAGGGAAAGGGAGACGGCAAATGACTATTTGCCAGTGAACCAAGCCTTCCCTGCTGTGGTTACAGCACACTTCTCCAGGAGATCTGCTATATCACAGCAGGATAGGAAGGGGAAAAAAGTTTCTTCCACCCCTAACCACATCTACACCCACAAACACGAGCAAAGAACACAGCATCCCAACAGAGGTCACCTGAAGTACAGCACGCATGATTCGGGAGCTTTTTGACCATGATTATTTGCAGAAGAGATATATTGTAGTTTCGTGCTGCAACTGCACACAAATTTCTAACAGCCTCTATAGACTTGTAGTCACTATACTGAAAGAACATCTGTGTTTATGAAACACAAAAAAAAGGCCCTTGTCTCTTTCTTTCCTTGAGATATGAAAAGGCACTTAAGCCCATATCTCCAAAGGTGTTTCTGTCTTCTATATGTCACTTAACTCCCACTGAACTCGGTACTTAACTGCCTTGGAGAAGGTGACATTTAGGTTTTATCTAGACAATTTTTGAAAATACCTTCAACTCCCCGGGAAGTAATGGAACAAACATTAGCAGCGTCTCTTAAAAATGGAGAATACTTGAGGAAGTCATGAATAATCAGAAAGAGCTACCTTTTAAGGTAGCAAGAAGAGTTTAAGTAGTACAGCAATACGATCAAACTAGACTAGAAAATGAAAATAACAAAAGGTGAGCTCACCTTATTTAAAATTTACCTTGGCTGTATATATTTTTAGTTTTAATTACATAGTAACAGTTAAAACCATGTACAGTTTTATTCTCTTTATCTATAGATACAGAAATCAAAGTAGAGTTTGAAACGTCATAGAAAATTTCTGAAGGCTTTTACAGCTGTTTTTAAATACCTTTCTATTCTTATTTCATTTTATGAATCACTTGTGACTCTTCATCAGCTCTATTTTGTTTTCTATTTATAAAATAATGTTAAGCGCCAACTTTGTGTCAGTGTTGCATGCATCTAGGTCTGTTAACTTGCATGCAGTTGAGTTCAGTACCTACAACTTCTGTCCTTCAGTTTTCACAGCAATAGCACAGTTCAATCCCAACCAGACGATTCACAATACATTTAGAATGCCTACAAAACACATGCTTCTCTCTCTCCCCTCCTCCCCATAATTCATTAGAAATTATTAATTGTTATTTATACGAAACATTCCTCAGACTGTGTGTGTGATGGGAAGAAAGGAGAAAACAAGCTCTAGCGATCATATGGAATGCATGTGCGTGTAACTGGACATTCCCTACTTCCCAAATTAAAATAAATCTTAAGTTGTTCAAAGAGCTGAGATTTTTCTGATTTTTTCAAAAAAATTCCAAAGTTGTTCTGCCAAACAAAATGTCCCCGAAAAACTTCCTTTTACAAGCGATCACTACCACGGAGGGGAAATATGCCATTGCATACTCTGGTGCCAATTTCCAGCTTTGTCCACAGCCCTAGTTTTGGGGATATAGCGGCCACAATTTGCATCAACTCTATGTATTAAAAGCTAATGTTGTCTACTTAGTTATGCAGAAACAACTAAAACGACGAATCTGATCCCTTCATCCTTTTGCTAATAACTGTTGAAAAATGAGTAAGAACAACGTTACACATTCCCTCGGTTCATCACAGAAAAGAAACCCCACAACTGCACTAGTTTCCTAAGATTGAAAGTTATTTCACATTAGATTTATCAAGTATATCCCTCACATTAGAGGAGACAAGAAGTCCTTGTGAATGGATCAGTAAGCTCATTCAAACTACTCAAATCACTTCTACAAATGCCAAGTTTTAGAAAACAAGAGCCTGTGCAGAATATACCTATACAATTTTACTTTACAAAATATGCTTCGGAACACAATTCTCTGATAGTGTTTTTATTAAAACCACAACACTAGCAATCACCACCAATAAATGATGCTGACCTGAAAGCTCTAGCTGTATGAAGCCGCACCTTCAACAGAGAAGAGGAATTTTTGTTGTTCAAAAGTGCTACAAAACCTTGTGATGTAAAAAAGGTGCATACCTTCTTAGAGAGAACGACCATAATCCTGCCGAGGAAGATTAATCTGTGCAGCTGAACTATCCACACAAGGCTGGTAAAATATTTGACTAAATTCTCACAGTAAGTTCCTTATTCCTACACAAAACTCTTTGGTAAACTGTTCTTAATGTTAACCAGGTGTCCAGAAGCAGATGAAAACCCTTCTGAGGAGTCCTTTTAATATAACAGTTTAAAAGTAAATAATCATTTTTAAGTACAAAATAAAGAGGAGTTTTTTTTGGTTTTATTTTTTTCCTAAAGTACAGCTCAGCGCTCCTTAGAAGCTGCAGTGAATTAAGCAATCTGGGGCTGGGGGTGCTGCAGTTGTATTCAGAAATAGAGTAGACTCATTACACTTACAGGAATGCACTTTTAAAAGAGGTACATGATTTAATAACGAGCTATAGAAATAAAAATTTTGGGGTTTTTTTGGTTTGGTTGGGGTTTTTTGTTTTTGTTAGCAGAACTAAAATGTTCACACGCCCTTTCAAACAATGAAAATTAATACTCAAGGTATCAGACTCACAGAAAAAACACAGCCCTCAAAATCTAGGATTATGTAGAACAAAAAACGGGTAAACTCTTTTTCAAGCACGAACAACAAAGGATTCTGGCTTTAAGCCCAGCCATAGACAAGCAGAGTGCAGAAACCTCCTGTAATCAAAGCACTGAGGAACACGTTCCCCAATGAACTTCTGATAACTCACAAACTATGCTGTCCAAGTGCCAGACTGGCCGCAGCGCCCACAGCCATAGTCCCTCCTTGATTCCTTCCATAACAAGCTTCTGCACCAGTGGAAAGCAACTCAAGCAGAGCACAGGGAGTTTCTCGTGGACATTCCCTCCTGTCAGTCCGGAGGGACAACAGCTCCTTGTGCAATCTGTGCTTCAGACATCTCTGAAAACACCTGCCTATGCTTGTTTCCAACTTCTCAATTATGACAGGCCTCCTAATGGGGTTTTCTAAACATTCTTTTTGCTCATTTGGTGTAATCCAAAAAACAAAATATCTAACTATATTGCTCTGTATGCTTTATTTAAAGGTAATCTTTTCATGTCTTTAAGCATCCAGGCAGAATAAATATGGCTTCCAATTCTAAGCAGGGAAGCTTTTTTTCTTGTTCACTGGCTTACTTACGACTATACAATTTAATTAACATTTCTGTAGTACCTTTTTTGCCAGATAACGACTTCTTTCTTCAACTTTGCTTTTCAAAAACAAGATATAATAAATCACCAGGGAAAAAATCTTTATTTTTAATATTTCCATTTATGTATTTAATGAACATTATTGAATTTTTGCCAAGTACTTATTGGAAACTTAGAATAAATATCTGTGAACTACTATTTCATTTCTGTCTGTGAGGATGAAGTGTTCTGCTGACACCAGAATTTTAATAATAATTAGTTCCTTTATTAGAAATCTGCTCTTCATTTTCAGTAACATTGTAAAAGGCTGAGTTTTAAACTAAACTAGAAATCAAAAGGTTTTTTTTTTTTATTGAAGCTTCTCCATCCTTTGAATATAAGTTTTGAGGAAACCTTCAAAAACACAGACTGCAGAATGCCAAGCCATGCCTAGTACTAATTAGTACTCAGCGCTGAATTTGGAGTTTTCAGCAATGAGTCCCAGCCTGCCCTCTTGAACTGCCTTAGTTATGCCTGCAGTTCCCTCTCTGAAACATACATTGTGCTGATGAATGTGCTGCCTTTTTATGTGCAGCTCCTTCGATCTTTTCGATACCTTGCTACTGGGAAGCCCCGCTTCCCAGCTGACCCTTGACAGGTGCACCAGTGGTCCCATCTCCCCGCTTTGCCAAGGATTCAATTCTCTCTTTGTAACCTTTGTTCTCTTTTATTAACCCACCTCTCTAAAGGAATTGTTCATCTTCCATTTGAGGATATGCATATTTCAGCTTTAATTTCCTAAATATAAGAAAAAGTGAAATGCCAGCACAAACACTGTAACTCTTACTATACTCACTGCAAAATTTTTTTTGTCACATGCCCACGGAACAGTTACCATCAGTAAGTTTGCAGGGGTATATTGAGCGACAAAATAGGATCTACTTTATTGCAGATCTATAAGGCATGGCATTGATTGTTTAATTATGAAACACAACAAGCCTTCTTTAGAAAAAATTACTTTTTCAAGAAGCTGTGTTATTCTCAGAGTATTTCATCAGTCCAGTGAAATAGAACTCAATATTTAGAAATAGTATTTCTTGCATGCTGATATTTTGACAGGATCAGGTCCATTAAAATAGAGCTTTTAGTGCACAGTCCTTTATGTCTGTGTGTAAACTAGCATTGTTATCTGAAGTTTTCACACTTATAATGTATCTGAAGCATCAATTATAAATCAAAGCATTCAACGTTCAGTAGGTTTCAAATTATGAATGCTCTTGATCATACTTCATCTTACAGCTTCTTTGACAAACTATAAGACAAAAGATTTTTTTTAAAGCTTAATCTTTACTAAATAATTGGGTATGTAATTGTTATGTTTTTGCATTTATGAAAAGGAACCGTGTATTTTCATTCTGAAATTCTTTTTTACGCTAAGGGAACAATAAAACCAAAACAAAAATCTTTTTCAGACCACATTGCATATCTCCCCTGTAAACAAAGGATCCTTCCCACAATATCCGCAGATTCATTAGAGACGAAAGTTAAATTAAATATTTCAACATAAGATATAAGAACAAAATTACAATTTGGTTACTTGGCATACATGTAGTCCTCTATCAGAAGCACTTTAATGGGAAATTAAAGGTTGGCAAGTACCAATGCCATACTATTTTGATATGCAGCCCTGACTAGCGTTTTAAGAAGCACTATCAGTCTCTTTTTTGGCCACTAAAAAATTCTTGATTCAAGATGTGAATATTGACTGTGGCTAAGCTGTAGTCCAATATTTATATGAGTGAAAAATAAATCTCAATATTGAGGAATATAAATGTCAGTGTTTGGTAGAAGTCTGTGCACGTACACATAGCCTTTTGCTTTAAATCAGGGTAGATGTTTCCCTGCCTTAGAACTGTTCTGTACTTCCCTGCAGTCAGTCCTTCACCCAAGATTAAGGCCCAGTGTGAAATATTATCCTCTCTTCTGCAACCAGAAAGAATAGAAATTGTGGCATAGTCTTGTAACAAAGCACGCCTGTGTTTCATTAGCAGCAACAGCATAATGAGCAAGCTGACTTGTAAGAAACACGTTCTTCATACGTAGAGCACAGAGTGTACTGTTCGTGTCAAGGCTGTTCATTCCTGTTATCGACCAACCAGAATTAACTCTGGATTTCTTCATCTCTGCTCTAAGACAAATAGTAACTATTCCCCAAGAAACCTCATCCTCTTTTCTGGTCTGCTTTCCTCCAGTTAGTTTGTTATTTTTTTTTGCCACAGAGAGATGGTTTACCAAGGTGTGCCCTGTTTCTCACAGCCTGAGAGCTAGCCACAAGAGTTGCTGTATTTTTCTGCCATTCTCAGCTGAGGAAATCAGACATGATTCACTGTTTACTGAAATAAGCAGACAGCCTGCCATTGATCTCAACAGACAAAGAACCTGACCTTTTATCTGCAAGTTTTTGCTCCCAAAGGAAAGCCAGGAATGGCTGGAAAAGAACCATTGGAGGTTATCAAGACCTAGTGCAGTCTGTTTTTTCACTCACGTCTTGTCTTTTTTCCCCCTCCCCCTTTCCTTATATCCTGATATCTTTCTACATTTGTGGGCAATTCTTTAATTTGAAGACAGAACCTTCTAGTATTTCTGGAAGAGACAGGCACAAATCACATCCACTTTTTAATACAGAGTTCTGTAGGGTGACCATTGAGAACAGTATGGCAGACTACAATGCTTTTCTTTTAACAAAGATTTTTTTTTTTTTTACTTTCACTTTTCCAAATAGATTGATACCTACCTATTGAATGATATTTGACATTCTGGTTTCTCTCTGTTGTTCATTGGAAGTTTCCATAAACACAGCTTTGCAAATACATGCAGTGGCAGGCTACATAAAATGATTTTTACCCATGTAAAATTGAGATCTTCTAGTGCACACTTTAATTGTAGCACTTCCTAACAACTAAGTACTCCACAACCCTTTTTAATGTACTGATAAAAGTGTATGTATCTGTGGGATTGTATATAGTGTTAAAAGTGCAAATCACTCTACCACAAAGAAAAATACCACATAATTTCCACATCAGATTTAGGTATAGTTCAGCATTCTCTACATTAACAGCCTCTTTTTATCACATTTTGCCAATTTAGCTATCCTTATTTCTTCAGTCCATCAAAACCAAGATTCCAGAGAACTCACAGAAGAGTCTGAAAATAAAATTTGGAACAAAGTTTGCTGTTCTGCTGACATCATGTACATGAGAACAAACTGTTCAACTCCCTCAATGCTGTTTCCTTTTCTATGCAAATGCAAACTTTGAAAGCACATGCATTTTGGTGCAGAAGCGTTTGCCTACATTCACAAAGAACCTGAAATAACTTTAAAATGTGAAGGGCCTCATTCATTTCAAGACTGATAACTTGCAGTAAATTATCATCCCCTCAAGTGCCAATATAGTTAACTGTGATCATCAGACCTGTCTGAAGCTTCACGTTACTTAGATCTAAGCAATCTGCAAATAACCTCTCTTTAAAACAAGTAGCAAGATTGTAGATAGCTAAGATTTACTTTAAGAGTTACGGAAAGTTGTGCTTGAAATGGTAATATTTAAACACAGAGCAAAGAGGGAATTAAACATCCCTCTAGAAAAATACTGAATTTAAGTGAAATGCCACAAATTGACATAGTCTTTACTTCCTCCTACTTGACATCTTTTAGATTAGGATACCATTAATTCTGACAATGAAATAATTAATAACAAGTGCAGTTTGGACAAATCTAAAGAAGTTTTTGTAAGGAAGGTACTATTTACTGAACCGTTAATGTTGTGGGAAGTGGGTATTTTAGCTGTAATTTTCTACAACAAGACCCTTGAGATACATTAGACTAATGATTCAATAATCATTAAGAGCTTAGAAGTATGGAGACTTTTAAAAAAAGATGCTTATTGAACACATCAGTTTTAAACAGAGTAACACTGTATTCTGAATTCTCATTTCTGGCAGAGTACTCATATTTGAAGGACTTCAGAAGAAACTGGAAGCAACATTTTAAGAAATCCAAGGTATCTTTAAATCCATTAAACACTTTTCATGTGTCACTTATGACATTTGAATGTTGCCTGGGTTATTTCAGACAGACCCTAATATGAGTTACACTAGAATAAAAGAAAAGAATCATCCTTTCTAGCTTTCCTGCTGTTTCAACTATAGCCAGGCTGATCCCCGACATTATTTTTCCTAGACCTGGTGGAACACGTACAGTGATTCCTGAACCTCTTGAACGCTACTTCTGGCCAA
>VYZM01003167.1:0-39153 GCA_013398915.1 Dromas ardeola
TTCCCTTATCTACCAATGTTGTAGTCCTCTTGTAGAAGGCCACCAAATTTGTCAGGCACGATTTGCCATTTTGGCTGTCACCGATCACCTCCTTATTTTCCATATGCCTTAGAAGACTTTCCAGGAGGATCTTGCTCTGTGATCTTGACGGGCACAGAGGTGAGACTGACCAGCCTGTAGTTTCCTGGGTCTTCCTTTTTTTAAAAATGGGTGTTATGTTTCCGTTTTTCCAGTCAGCGGAAACTTCGCACGATTGCCATGATTTCACAAATATGAATATATCAAATATCAATATCAAACATCTCTATCATTATCAGGAATAAGCTCTTATAATTGGATAATTTGGACTATAAGCACCAGTATCATTTTTATTGGCCTAATAATAATTCTTTCAGTAGGCTGTTAGGACTTTAGCTAAACTAATGAGAAATTCTTGGCATGTCAGGTGTGTTTCTTTCAACCATGTAATGGCAAAAGCGTTTGGTTGGGAACCCCAGCCTCGAGAATTGGCTGAAGACGCAACAGAGCTAATGACTGGTAAGGCAGGTCCAGCTTTCTGTTTTAATGTAAACCAGAAGCAATTCATGGCAATATTCCCCTGCCTCAATCAGACATGAACCTTTCAGGAGATAATCTGCCCTTGATTAAGAATCACTATGAAATTAATAAAAACATTAATTAACTAATAACATAATGCTCATTACTGAATGGGAATGTACCCAAATCTGAGTCCACATTCTTAAAGGCAGAAAGCAATTCCTAATGAAAATCGACAACATCCTTTTTTACCTTTTCTTTCTGACAACAACAGCCAGAATAGAAATACATCCACTCTCATGATACAGGTTCTGATTAACAGGTAAGCATTGCACAAGGAAGACAGCACAGAGAACTACCTACAGTGCTGAACTCTGAAATCTGAACTGCTATATGCTCAAGCTTTGATGAAAAGAAGTCCATAAAAAGCTATCTGTCTGACACATAAATAATAGGGCCAATTAACTAGGTGGACCTTCTGTATATCTCAGCAGAAGATAGATTTAAAATGTCTTTACTCAATGTGAAGCTATTGCTGGATAAAACATCGCCACAGAAAATGAAAAATAAGAAGCAGAAGCCTTATTATTTCAAGGTCAACATAACTGTATGTTTAGGGAAGTTAAAAAAAAAACAAACGTGCCTTTCTCTCTCTCCCTACAGAAAACTCTGAAAGAAACAAAAAGTACTCTGCAACTAAGAACTACTGGTGAGATCTATGAAACCCTTGCCCACTCTTCTTACAAAGACCAGAAAAAGTAATTGTATTCTGAGAACTCCCAGCCCTGCAAACAAACCTCTTGCCATCCTCAAGCACTACACAAGCATTGCTACAGCACTCCACAATTAGTAAGTATTTACAGACCACAAAACTCACACTATTCAGTTGCAACACATTCTTTGTTGGTCTTTAATTTGGCAGGAGAACCCTCTGGGTGATCAGCATATTCTTCTAGTTCTGATTTACCAAAGTTGTTGTTTTCTTTCTTTTGTCAACTACACAAACCTCTTCCTTTTTAGAAATCTTATGAGCATTTTTAATGAAGAACAGAGGAAAACCTTTCCACATATTTGGGTTCAAATTCCTTTATAGACTTCTTTTCCTACAGATAGCTATAAAAAATACAGAAGCAAATCATGACATTTCTTTCTATCCTACCAAAAAATTGGCTGTTTTATCCACAAGTTATCTCCCATGGAAACCTAAGTTTTTCAGATACCTGCTCTCAGTCTTCACAACATCCCTTAAAGTGGGCTGGTTTTAAAATGTTACTTCTGCCTGAAGGTTCCCACATTACTGCTCCGAGATTTCTTAGCAGTATGCTGTAGTGTCCGCTGAGCTGCGATAGGAAAAAAATGTGTACGACACTTGTCTTTCCCTGCCACACCCTCTCCCTTTTTTTGCAAAATTGCCACAGAATATGCTCAGGGAAGGTTAGAAAAACACAACTTTACACAAGAAACACTTTTTTCCCCTCTGCAGATCTTTGATATATTGTTGGAATTCTCTCTCTTAATACTATCAAAGTGACTCATGCTTTATGGAAGTCTTGAGTCCATTCATCAAACTGTCATCCCCAAGCAGGCCTCTTGCCTGCTTGTGTAGGATGCAACCACATAGGCACAGAAAGTGTTAAAAAGGCTTAGAAAATTTCTCAAGTTCCAAAACTTAGAAAGTTTCCAAAAAAACCTTACATTTTACCTCTCCCTCTATAGTATATGTATATATTGTATATATTATATATATAGTGTATATATTACAAATATACATATATTAAAATGTCTTCTATTTCCAGTAAAAATATACAATTCAGCAGAGAATAACATTATTGCTACTATGCAGTACGTATGCTGAAAGAACTACTGTCCTTACCAGTGTGCCACAAAACTAGGCTATATCAGCACATGAGTGCATAGTACAACGGGTGGTGAGCACATTTGTAATTAAAGGAAAGCACGGGCAAATATGCTTCAAATAAAGACAGTCAGGAAGACCCCTATACCATTTCTGGCTCTGGCTCACATCTATTGTATGGCCCCAGTTGCGAAACAAAATAGCCTGTCCTTCAAACTCTGCCTGTAAAATTGAGTTAGTGTGAAGTAGTTGCCATGAAAAACATTGCACAGTACTGATACTCAATCTGACTTCTGATTTCAGAATATTTAGAGGGAGCTGCAATCTGCATGACCCATTTTGTGTTGTTTTGTCTTGTTACAGAGGCAGAGAGATGCTAACAAGTGAGGATTAGCTGTAGATCAATGGTTCACCGTTTCACCATTCAAAAGACTTCTTCAGATGGAGCAGCAGACAAATAGCTGACTTATTTCAGGACCATTTGCCATTTCACCATCCTGCGAAGACAGCACCAGAGCTCAGTTTGTGCACCAAAACCCGCACCTGGACTTGGTAGGACCTTCCCAAATTTGGAGGACTCAGGTTGCTGGGTAAACTGCTAGCAGACAACTAAAGCTCTTTCTTCATCCCACCGCCCAAATTAGAGCAATTTGTACTAAAAGAAATAACTTGCTAAAAGATCACTAAAGAAGGAACTAGTTATAGTTACTTAGTTTTAATAAGTTGGTTATAAGTTATATAGTGTTGTCTGTTCTCATCAAATCTTATTAATGTGTAGCACATTACTGCATGGAAATAAACTGAATGTAGCTCTTATGCCTTGAACTAACATCTTATGCTAGGGTTTTAGCACTTTTTTTCTGTAAAATTTAAGAAGGGTAATCAGATCCTGTGTGAAAAACAGCAAATAGCCATCTTTGTGAAAAAAAGAAACACCATCTTTTATACCGATGGCCTTCCAAAATGTATACTAATGACTGCATTCAAAAATGGGCACGAAAAACAAAATATAAGGACCGCTTAAGTAATTTTGCATAATTTTTAAGTACCTCTTGTATTAAAATATAGATATTTTGCAGTGTTAAAACTTCAAGCTTTTGCTCAATGAGTAAAAGATGGTGAATGTAAGAACAAAATCACTGAAAACCTAAATTTGGATACTTGGCTTCCCACCAGAAGTTCAAAGCCTTCCCTGAAACACTGAATATACACAGCTACACCTAACACAAGCACAAGCTGGGTCTATTCATCAAATGCATGCATATTTAAGCAATGAAAGTCCCCAGTACTTCTCACTGCTGATACCAGACCTACTGTTTTCCAAAAGGCAATAAAGAGCTCTGATACAATTATAGGTAGCAGTCTCACACCCTTGCAATCAGATACATTAGCACAGCTTCAACTTGCTTTCCTCTTTTAACAGATGTTGTGGAACAAATTTTTTGTGTCTACAAAGAGTACATGTCGCTTTGATGCTGTGAACTCTCACTTCTGTCTGGGGCTGTATCACTAACAATAAATCACTCTGTTTGAAACTTCTACTGACCCTCAAGACACCAGCTGGCATCCTGCATGCAGCACATATGCAACCTGTGTCCAGATTTCTGCTTAGTGCCAGGGAGAGCATTGCCTCTCCCACTTCCACTCTGGAGGAATTCTCTAGCTGTTGAAACGTTACAGAAGAGCTTAACTCTATCCATCAGCAGCAAATAAATGGCTAATGGGATGTAAAATTTAGGAAAGACTAAGTCGTATTACTTTTAATGTCCATTCACATTTAAATTAGTGATCCTCCCTCTTGTACAGCTCCTCAACTATTTCTGGTCTCTCATTATTGCCCTCTGAATTGGGTTTATGATGGAAATGTCTTCCATTTTCTCACTATTAATCCTAAAGGTAATGGGAGAGGCTGGGGCAACAATTGTCTTTTCTAAGAACTGGTCTTTCTAGTCCCTGCTCTCTGGGGAGACAGAGTTGGCAGCTTGGTTTTCCAGGGTCAGCCTAACTGGAACATGAAAATGAAACTCTAATTACTACTGATTTTGACAGTTTTGCCTTTCACTCTTGAAGATTCCGAACATAGTGAAACTGTTAATTACATCATCTTAACAGAGGTTATTATATTTCAGAGTCAACAGCCTCAAAAGGAACTGTTTATTGGCCTCTCCCAGTTACCGAGTATTCCCCACTTTATTGTAACTTCACCATCTTCAGGTCAGAGGGAGAAAAACTTTGATCCTAGAGCACACCAAAACAGTCATCAGAAAAATCCCCACACTAAAGCACATCAAACTCTCCCAAATAATATTCTGCTACTGCACTTTAAGCAAGTGGAAACAAAAGCATTGCCTTTAACTTGTGCACTCTTCAATATGATCTGATTAATCCTGGGGTAATTGCACCGTTCATGTGCTGACATGTAACCCAAACACAGAAACCAGTCATTTCTGGTGACTCGAGTACTCAAATACAGCAGTAGTATCTTTCCTTACCCAAATCCTATCTTTCTCATAGCAATGAATTCTAGAGTGTAACAATTGCTTTTTATTCTTTTGCAGGTGCTGGGGTTGAGGAGTACACTTGTACCATGTCATTCATCACTGAAACACAAGCGCTTTTTACTTAGATGGTGGCAGGTGTCTGATGGTGCACACCAATTATACTGAACAGTGAGGATGGGGAGAGAAGAAGCCACTATCATCAGCTGAAGCTGCAGGGGGGATTAATGTAACAGAATCTAATTACCTGCCTGGATTTTGGCCACTGCAGGACTGGAGTCACCACCCTCGCTCCTAAGAAAGCAGTCTGGGAACTTCATTTATCATGGTGGTTAAGGTCTCGGTTTTATATCTCGAAGGCAGCAACTCTAGCAACACAATTATATTGCTCCAATAGTGACTCAACGGAAAAAGTGCCACCCGTTGAAGTACCATCAAGTCTGGTAGCATATAAATATTAATTAGCAGTCTTTTTTTAGAAATTATGAGATGCTCTAGTCCTGCACAGTGTGAGATTTGATAAGATGAGAGCACTGGGTGGTATAGCTAATAAATCAGTTTACTGTACAACCTCATTTCTTTAATGAAGAGCATATAATGAAGAGAATACCTGAGCCTTAGTAAACCAAGAGCCCCAGGCGTACACTTGCAAACCGAAATGCTGGATTTAATTTTTTTGCAGTCTCTCCAAAACAGGGAGCACTGACCTAGCACTAGCCATTAGAGAATGCTCTCCTGTCAGGGGGCAATGCTAAGCATAAACTTTGATGTCAGAATTAAAAAACACAGAAGAGATGAGTGGCAAGGCCATTATGGGAGAATAACCAGTAAAGCTACAGTTTTCATAAGGAAATAACTTTTAAAAGCTGACAAGAGCTGCCAAGGTGGCAGGCCAGGAGAAGAGCCAGCACAATTAACATATACTAGGCTTCAACCTACTGGGAGGGAAAAAAGTAGGATTTATTTTGGACAATTACAAGTTAATAAATGGAAGTGTCAGTTCCTCTATAAAGCACCCATTAAAGAGTACTAAAGGCCAAAACCTTTCACAGTTTCTGTCATAGGAGGCAAAACACTACCATTATTTTCTATTTCAAGCAATTTTATTGTCAATGACAGCAGTAACAAATGTACAAGAAAATATTTTCCTTAGCAGCATACCAGGCAGTTTACTTTGCAGAAATCACCTGTGCTCCCAGAAGTGAGTAGCATTTTAGATTTTTATTATGAACACTGTGTATTTTATTTTATTTAATTTTTTATTTTCCAAAGCTCACACATATGAATGAGCGCTTGAAGTGAAGTTCTCAGGAGGGCACGCCATACCACTTTACATCCTTCAGCTACACGCAACCCCTGCCCGGGGAGTGAAAGGCACTTATTCAGGGTGCCTGTGGCTGCAGAGTGCCGAGCAGACTCCCACACGCTGGCAGCCACTTCCTGCAGGAAGATGAGCTCTCCCCTCAATAAGCTAAAGGGCAGGCAGGGTATCGCTCCCTCCCTGACCTCACCAGCTGCCCTCGTTTCCCTCACTCCAACTCCTCACTTAATTCAGACCTTGCACAGCACGCAGAGCCATCAACTTGTTTGTGCGAGGCTCATCCCAAGAGTTAACCAAGCTCACAAACATGCTTCTGCTTTTTTTCCCTTTCACTTAAAAAAAATCAGAACAATGAAGAACTGGGTTGGCTTCACCTGCGGTATCCTTCGTCCTCTGCTGTGGACCAAGAAAAGAAATGTATGGTACTTGAAACCTGTTACTCTGAGTTGCCTACTTAACAATAAATTACAGATCAAATATCTCTAATTCAGATGGTAACTTGAGGGACTTGCAAAGGAATCAGACCTCCCCATGCATACCCATAGAAGACGACACAGAAGCCCATTTGTAGTGGTGAATCTCCATTTTACAATGAGCAGGTAGAGAAGCTGTACTCCAATAGGGACATAAACCTTGAATTTTATCTTAAAATCCCCTTTAAGGGAATAAATGGCTTCCTAACCCAGCACTTTTTAATAGACAATCTTTTCTTCTCACTATTGCTTAAGGAAAATGATATGACATTATTTTTGCCTTGTTGATCTTCCTGTTAATCAAGGCAGAGATGAGTCATTAGCTATTCTAGCTTCCTTTTGTTCATAGCCAGGCAGGTGTGCAGAGCCAAAGCAAGATACCCGAACAGTGCTTGAAAAGAAAATCCGCTACCCGCAGAGCTATCGTTTAAGATGTTATCTACCACTATTTAAGTAAAGTAACCCCCCACCTCATCATCATAAGTGAGCTTATTCAACACCTACTACCTTAAGGCTACCCAGCTCTCATCATTGCAAATCCCATTGCTCACCTGTTACGAGAGCTTTGCTTGGACAGCCACTCCTCCTCACTCTAATTTGTTTTGAGTTAAGAACAAAAGAAAAAGGATCCTAAAATAGGCTTGGATATAGCATATGCCTTGCAGGAATTTTGGCATAGGGTGGATGGACATCTGCTTCAGGCCTGACCTACTTCTAAGCATCTGAATGCAAAAATCTCCTTGCAAATATCCCCTGTATTTTTTTTAGCTGTCAATCCCCCAGTGATTTCGCCTGCCCCTCAGAAACCTTCTTTGCTCTTTGAGATCTGAGTTGAACTCAGTTATATTGGGTCTGGCCATTTGAAGATGTTGGCAGTGTTGGTCACTAAGAAGTAACTCGAGCTTCCACTGTGCAAAGCAAACACCAGGTGCTCCATGAAGAAGTTACAGCCTTTGTAGGCAAAGCAGATGTGAGACAGCTTAGGAGTCAAACGTTATTTTTCAGTGAGCATATAATGCTCACAGGTAGACTATAATAATTTAACTTAGATGGCATTTTTAATATATTTCTCATTATACAACACACAACTTTTAATGAATCTTATATAGTAGGCTGATGCCAAGAAAGTATACTAATTGGGGTATTCCTTAGAAATGCAAATCATGTAACTATGGGCAGAAATGAGGGAAGAAAATGAAGTAATCCACATCAGTGGCATGTGTTGTACTTGCATCCAAACAAAGGAGAAAAGAAAGGTTCATTAAGCAAGAAATGAGTCTCGAGATGGCATAGAAGAAAAGTCTTCTGCTGGGGCAGAGAAGCGGGATTGCAAAGAGAGATGAGACAGGAGAGGTGGCAGCAGCCTCTGTCTCACAAAGCAGAAGAAAAAGAAAACCATTCAGGTTAGCTTAATGCTTGCTTGGCAAAATAAAGTGAAAACAACTAAGGATGAGTTTGATAAGCATAATTTTAATGCTTCATTCACTTTGGTTTTTTTCTAATTTGTTCCATTTGTGGGTTCATTTTCAAATCAATGTAGACTTCCATTTTTTATCATCCCTAGTGACAGCAATGTCTCATACCATGCCATTTGTCCATGAGACAAAGACTATTGATAACCTTAAGTATCCTTAAACAAGTGCCCTGCTCTTGCAATGCTCCCTGTAACTGGTGTGCCTCCATGAAGGTCCCCTTTGGCCAGGGGTACAGCTACTTTTCTTGAAGTCAGGAGAGGAACAACACTAATAGTAGGGGAGGAAGATACACAGAGGTGACAAGGAGAAGACCTCATCCTTAAGGGAGTCTGTGATAATGAACCTTAACCGCTGGTACTGCTGTAACACTTCTCTTTCACGCTATTGCTGTGAGTCTCCTGCTTTGCTTCTAGCTCTCATTACAAGCAATCTGTAGGCGGATATGTGTCTTTGTAGTTACAAATCATGTAACACAATGAGATCCTGTACCAGATGTGAACATACAGATGCCAGTGTGCAAGCAAGCACTTACTAGCTATACAAAAATATACCCAAAAAGTGGTTAAAAATACATTTAAAAAAAAAAATCACCATTAAAGAAGGTGGAGGTTTTTATTTAATAGATTTTTTTTTTTTTTTAATTTTCTTGAATTTCATTGCTAGAAAAGGGAAAGTGGGTTACAGGTGCAGAGCTAATTTTTTGTGTTCTCTCTTAGTATTATTTGGTATATCAAGACTTCATATCAAGACAACAGCAGTAAGTCTTATCAGAGAAGCTGGGTATTTAAAAGCAGTAGCACTAATCTTGAATGAACTTGAATTAATATTATTTATTATTTATATTACAGTATACCATGGGTCTCTTGTCTGTTCTAATTTAAAAAGAGATGCAACGTGCTGCTGGAACAGACAATTCAAGGAAAGAGAAGGATGCCTGCAAGAGGGAGGCACAGTCACGTAGACTGCTTGTATTTATATTGTCTTCTGCAGATCGAATGTTTTAAAAAATAAAATAAATCATTCAACCAAACGACATCAACACTTTCAATCGTTTGATGTTGAAGCACTACTTTTCTGCCACACATGGAGACTTCAGAAGAAATTGAAAGGTCCTTTACAGAATAATTGAGCTTTGTCACAAGGATGTTTGTCATGAAAAAGCACAGGTGAAAGCACGGTGAGAAACTAGGAGAAATTACTGGAATAACAGTGTATGGTATCCTTGAGATGAAGGAAAAGGCTCAGCTGAATCCAAAATACAAACAGGACTGAAAATGGGGGCACAATTCTATCCTTCCTTTCCACCAACTCCTGAAATCTTCTTAAACAAGAGCCACTGCCTGTCTGCCGAGAGGTCACAACAGACTCCATTCCTGCTCACCTCATCTGTCCCTTCAAATGCTCATAGAGCCCTTGCTCAAGTGTTTATTACTTCATTCATTCGCAGTGGGAGGGTCAGGAAAGTTTACATTAGGGAGCCACTCAGACCTTTACTGGACAGCTGTAGTTCAGCAATAATTAAAAAAAAAAAAAAAACGGAACAAAAGCCAACCAGCTAACCATTACAGCTCAATCCCAAAAAGCAAACCACAAACATAAAAGAGGCCCCGCAGCTAAATTGTTCCAAGACTGCATCGACCACACATGGAAAAAAGAAGAAAAATACGAGTTCATATTTTAGACTTGGCTTGAATGCTCCTCAAACAGTTTAGGAACTTGAAGATGTTTCTGCATAAGCTGCTAATGAACTGCAATTAAAATATGCAGAACAGTAATTATAGTTTCTAGAGTAGCAATGGTCTGTCTAAAGAAACTACAGCAGTAGTCATCTGCTCAAGGCATACAACTTTTCCTTAGATGTACTGTAAATTAAGCCCTGGCTCTGTAGAGGCCCCAATGTCCTACTGCATGCAGCGTGTAGGACTGAGCAGGAATCATCACTTGAGGGAAACCAACCATCATTTCCGTACATTTTCTTTGTCCCCTCACATCTCTTCACAAAAGGCAATGCTGATTGCAACGTTATGTTTCGTCAACAGGTCAGAAAGTTTTTTTCTGGAATGAATGAAGGATTGATTTTGCACAGATCAGCAAAGACATCGATAATTATCCTAAGATTTACTGTGCCTTGTACTGAAAAGGTGAGCAGTTCTTCCCAATGAAGAATGAACTCTCAACATGTAAACCAGCAGGCACAAGCTGTAGGGCATAAAATACAATTCTGGCAGAGCTCCTAAGGAAAAAAAAAATATCCTGAAACTTTTTTTTGGGTAGCAAACAGACAACTACAAGATGGCTTTTGCAGCATCAGGGATGGATTACTAACCATTACCACACACCACTTAAATGTTTTAGCAAATTAAATCATGTTAATGTCACCAAAAAAATTACTCACCTTGAGAGGTCAGAATTTAATATATTACTAGCAACATATTTCTCCTTCATTTAAGAAAATTTAAAAATTCATTGTAAATACCATTTTTCTCTATGATCACTGACAGCTCAAAACCATGGAGTGACAAAATGTTTTTCATATTATTCATTACTTAAACTTAATCTGTATTCTACTTGATTACTCTCAGGACAGCAATGGAACTTCTGAAAAATCACAGAAAAGGTATTCTGTTGATTGGTTTAAATTTTGCAGCCATAATAAAGCTTAAATAAACTTGGGGAGATTCATTCTGTTAAGGAATGAATGAAAATAGAAAAGAATATTTTTCTTCCAGATAATTGCTTAGCCTAACACAACAAAGCAAGTGATAGGTAAACCATCTCCGAGTTTGTAAAACACAAGTTTTTAATCATTTCTCCCCATCAAAACACTGTATGCCAAAAGATGCATTACAATATACATGATGCCTCAGGTTATCAGACTGATCTGGATATTAAAAAGGACAGGAAGGAGAAGGCTGCGATAATTCAAAACAGAAAAAAATTAAAGAACTGAGGATAAACACCAAGTTTCTAAACTCAGGAAGGGTTGCAGCTGGGTAAGGCTACTCCTGTTTTAAAGAACAGGCTCCTCGTGGCATCAGAACTGTCAGTGCATGGGGTTAAGATTCTGTTTGCAGGCTATTAGGGGGATAGACATGGTGTATACTTCTCTACTGTAATTATGTTCATTCTAAAAACACTTTTTCAGAAAAGATAATTAGTTAATCAAACATCATTACAGAACAGAATTTCCTAAACATGAAAAACTAAGGCAGGAATGTAGTGATATCTCTTTTTTGGTAATGAGGAAACAGAATGTTAGTTGGCAACAAAATTGGATTTTGCAGTATTAATACTTTACTCAAGAATACCTTGTCTAACCATTCAGTACAAGTTTTTAGCTAAAGAATGCCTAAAAATTCTGTTACGCTGATACCAATCAAGGAGCCAATTTCTGGGATTAAATTTTATAGGTAAAATAAAAACTGGAAGGAAAATAGATTTTTTTTTTTTCTTTCATTCAGGAAACAGTGTGTGAAGTTTCTCTCTAAATATACTGAAATATTCATAAATAACAGAATTTAACTGTTTAATTTTAAAATACATTCTGTAAATCAGAAAACGGACTGTCATTTGCAGCCTTCCAATGCAGACACATTACTAACAGACCAGCAAAACACTTCCCAAGTGTCTTTGTGCCCTCATGCAGTGGGACTATAGTTCCCCTTTTCCTGAAGCCTTCCTGTTCCCACTAATTATCTCCCTGCACTTCACTCTGTCTACATCAAAACCTACCCCAAACCACCCACTTCGGGGCAACCCCAGAAGCAGCACTCTCAGCAGCCTACCATCCAGAAACAGGCTCCCCATTGGAAATTTCTCACCAGCATTTGCTCTGAGCACATACTCATGTTGCAGAGGAGCAGAGACCCCCACATTTCTGTCTCCCTCCTCCTTCATGGCCTCCTGTGGTCCTGTTACGTTGGCAGTTTTGCATTTCTCTTCACAATAACAGCAGCAGGTTTGTTGGTTGGTTGGTTGGGGTTTGTTTTTTTTTTAAAGGAGTTTAGAAAGGAAGCACAGTGTCTACTGCAGTACTCTGTTCTAATGCTACCAGCAGTGCTGAGCTATAATTAATAGGTCTGGTGATGACCCTTATTAGTACTACTATCAGTATAAACGCTTAAAACTTAAAAGGAAGCTTTTTACTAAAATACAAATAAATCTCAGTCCAACCACAAAAGACCATTGAATAATGCAATATTCATGGAAAAAAAAATAAAATTAAATACAGTGATAGAGCAGTGCGTGTTTGGAAGAGGAGGGGGTCATTTTGTGGTTGTGTGTGCATTACAAATATACATATGTATAAGAACACACAGCTGAACATTTCTGTTCCCTTAATATTTAAAAAGGCTACAAAGATGACTATCTTTTCCTGAGATAAAAAAAGAAATATAGGAAAAGATACCAAGTTACATTCCGGGAAAGCAATAATAACAGTAAGAAAGAGCTACACAAGATTGATTCAAACAAAAATGTTTAAATCCTCATCTATGCTTGTTTAATATTTGGAAAGTAAGACTGCCCACAAGGACACACTGAAATGTTACTCGCCTCTAACATGAGAAACAAGCTGAAATAAGGGAAGGAACATAACATTTCTCCATTCCAGAAAATTCAGCAGGAATCCTATCTGCTATTAAAAGTGATAAGTCACTTAGTTAACAAAGAAGAGAAAGCGCACTGAAATGTATTTCAAAGAATTATTTTCACTTGCAAGGAATGGAAAAAATGACATTGCATGTGCTTTCCACCCCAGTTTCCCACAAGTTCCATCCAACAGCACACCTTTCCCCACCAGGACATGAAGTTGCTGGCACTGCAACTGCCTTCCTGCTGCCTGTCCCCACTCACACTGCAGAGACACCTGCCCTCTCAGTCACACAGGACACCATGGGCTTGTCACTGAGACATCCATAGGGGCATTTTTCTGATTCAAGATCAGCCTAGGTAGTGCTTGAAGACGTGATTCATTTTATCACTCTTGGGGATTTTCACAGCCATAAATTCTCACCATGGCCTTCTTGTATATTTTGTCATCTTAAACATCGCTCCTGGCTGGACTCAGTGCACAGCAAGGTCCATCAAAATACAATGCGATGTCAGGCAGCATGGAGCTATAGTGGAGCTGCTGACTGGTGGAAGAGGACCGGACCCGGCTGAGGGCAGCCAGCCTTGGGCTCTGCCTCCAGCTTCCCCTCTCGCCTGAGGCTCAAGCAGAGCCCAGTGCAGCCAGACACGTCACGAAACAAACTCTGTCTTGCTCTGCATTGCTCCTTGTAATCCCCTTCACCTTAGTCTATCAGTTAACCAACTGCAGCTTATCCACAGGAAAGGCTACACTTAACACTTGAGAAACAGAAGTTTTAATATTCTTATTTTATGAAATCCCTTAATGGTGAACATCCTCTAAACTCTGACCCACTATATATCATGTTTGTTTTGCTTATGAAGCAAATCTTCAGAACATTCTTGAAGCTCTTAAGATTTTATTCTGTACTAGGACACTTTTTTTGGAGTGATTATTTCTACATTTTGAAGATGGTATACAACATGTTGCCTCTGTCTTAGGCTGATTCAAATACCTCCAGTGGAATCCAACCTGCAAAAAGCAGGCCTGAAAAAAACAGCATAAAGTACTGTTGGTTCCCAGTAAATAGTTAATTTCTTTTGTTTCTCAATGCAACGTGTTTCATTTCCCTTCAAACAGATATAATTCTTTGGCTATGTCAGAAGTTGTAGATGGCCTGTGAGCAGATCTGCTGCAGTTCCCTGAACTGACAAACTCATGACCAGCAAATGCATCGCAGTATACAAACCTGATCTACTTCTATGACAAGGTGACCCACCTAATGGATGAGGGAAAGGCTGTGGATGTTGTTTATCTGGACTTCAGTAAAGTGTTTGGTGCTGTTTCCCACAGCATTCTCCTGGAGAAACTGGCTGCTCATGGCTTGGACGGGTGTATGCTTCGCTGGGTAAAAAACTGTCAGGATAGCCAGGCTCAGAGAGTGGTGGCAAATGGAGTTAAATCCAGTTGACATCCCATCATGAGTGGTGCTCCCCAGGGCTCACTACTGGGGCTGGTTCTCTTTAATATCTTTATCAATGATCTGGACAAGGGGATTGAGTGCACCCTCAGTAAGTTTGCAGATGACACCAAGTTGGGTGGGAGTGTCGACCTGCTTGAGGGTAGAAAGGCTCTGCAGAGGGATCTGGACAGGCTGGATCGATGGGCCAAGGCCAACGGTATGAGGTTCAACAAGGCCAAATGCCAGGTCCTGCACTTGGGTCACAAAAACCGCATGCAACGCTTGGGGAAGAGTGGCTGGAGAGCTGCCTGGTAGAAAAGGACCTCGGAGTATTGGTTGACAGCCGGCTGAATATGAGCCAGCAGTGTGCCCAGGTGGCCAAGAAGGCCAACAGCATCCTGGCCTGTGTCAGAAATAGTGTGGCCAGCAGGAGTAGGGAAGTGACTGTCCCCCTGTACTCAGTACTGGTGAGGCCCCACCTTGAATACTGTGTCCAGGTTTGGGCCCCTCACTACAAGAAAGATATTGANAGATATTGAGATTCTGGAATGAGTACAGAGAAGGGCAACGAAGCTGGTGAGGGGTCTAGAGCACAAGCCTTATGAGGAGCAGCTGACGGAGCTGGGGTTGTTCAGCCTCGAGAAAAGGAGGCTGAGGGGAGACCTTATCGCTCTCTACAACTACCTGAAAGGAGGTTGTAGCAAGGTGGGGGTTGGTTTCTTCTCCCAAGTAACAGGTGATAGGACAAGAGGAAACAGCCTCAGGTTATGCCAGGAGAGGTTTAGACTGGATATTAAGAAAAAATTGTTCACACAAAGGGTCATCAAGTATTGGAACAGGCCGCCCAGGGAAGTGGTGGAATCGCCACCCCTGGGGGTATTTAAAAGACAGGTAGACGTGGTGCTTAGGGATATGGTTTAGTGATGGTTTTGTCAGTGTTAGGTTGATGGTTGTACTCGATGATCTTAAAGGTCCCTTCCAACCTAGACGATTCTATGATTCTATACCCTCTGCAGGCACTGACCAAGTAGAAGTGATGGGATTTTTTTTCCAAGAGGGACTAACTCTACAATGAGAGTTTTTAAAAACAACTGTAATGATGACTGCAAAGATTTGCTGCTTTGTTTTTAAATTGCCGTCAAACAACCAACAACATCCACTTATCTTTGGTGAGAATACCAGCATTCCCAGGTGCTGCACTGCTCTATACTGCTCTTACTTTATACCTTATACGCCTCATACCTCATAGGATGTACCAATTTAGTACAGTTATAGGGTTTTTATTGTTATGCCTAACCACACCCTTCCACTTCCAAACTTCTTTTTCTTCACCCATATTCCATGAAATACTTATTCAAACACAGAAAGATGATAAAAGTTTGGACTTCTGATTGGCTACAGATTGATATTCTCTAACCTGGCTTTGAGCTCTCAACAAATGTGCAAAGAAAAACATGTAGAGACAGGAGAAAAACGTAGACAGAAGAAATCTGTGTGTCAAATAGGGAAAGACGACAATTACTAATTTAGTCTTAGCACATAATTTCTGTCTTAGTACCTCCATACAATTTTAAATACATTTTTAGAGCAGGGAGATCATTTTCATCCAGGCAGACACAGTTTGAGAAATGACCTCTGATTCTGTAGGGAAAAATTCCTACTTATAATTTACTTAATTGATGGTATTTGCATATCCAGATGCAAATACATCAGGGCTATTAATTTTATTTTTCATCACAGCTTTTTTGTTGTTGTTTGATATTTGGAAGAGCACTCCTGGGAGAGGAAAAAGCACTAAGCCTGGGTGTGCTGCTGTGATACTATGCAATTAATCAGAAGTTCTGGGATGGAGAGGAAGACTTTCAAATACAGGAATAAAACCTCTTCATTCTTGTAGCGACAAAAGTCTCCTGAGGAATGACTGATGTAGGGGATCTAGCTGATCACCGACAAGAGAAAACAACTCGTCGACTCTGAAAGGCTACGAGACAATGGTCATTCAGGGCCTTAGACTTAACGCTCAGCCACATTTACCAAAACTGCAGCGTTTTGAGGAACACAGACAGGATTTTTTTCACCCTGCATGAATGCAGCACTTAAGAGAGCTCCTCATGCGCTTCCAAATACTTAAGAAATGCTGCATAAAATCATACAGATGTTTTTAAAGTCCTGGCATGGGTCTCAAAAGCTGCATTCTGTGATTTTAGATCATCATCATTAAATAGCAAATCTGTCATTACTACATTAAATAACGGTTCTGCCTTAGTTGGATTTCTCTCTGTATTGAGCCCAGAGCATTTTTTTTTTAAAGACACCTGCATTATATTTTGGGTTTTTTTTCCTTTTTTTTTGTCTAGGCTTTCAAAGCAAACAAAAGAGTTCATTTTTCTCCATTACCACTAGCTGCTTGGAAGTTGCTTTTCCAGTATTTCATAAAGGCTACAGAAATTGCTCTCCAAACCATATTGACAAAGCTAAGAACCAGAAAACACTAACAAAGACAGTGCAGATCTTGAGATACTGGTCTGAACTCCTTCAGGTCCTAGGAAATTAGTTTTGCCCTATTCCTATTCCTTCTTTCTGGACCAGTCAGAAGAACCTCCCTCATACTATCACAAAGTGGGTGTTAAGAAGCTATAAGACACAATAAATCAAACCACAGTCAACCCCTGACAATACAGGGCCCCTCAACCAATGGAGGAAACCCACATAATTATAAAATCTTCTGTTTTAAACCCTATAAGCTTTCTGTGCTAGCAACCTTTGAATCGATGGAAAGAAAAAGAAAATCTTCTACAATAAAACTGACGTACAGGAGCTGTCACAAACATTTTCTCTGATAAACCATCCCATGGCTTAGATGGTGTGGTAACAGAGTGCTCAATTAGGATTAAAGACGGCTTTTCATAACATCTGGGATGAACTCAGGTTTAGGCAGAGCTTTCATCCATTTAATCATATAGAAACCATTGTCACATGCTGCGATCGCTGAAACTGAACTGGCTGCATATGCTTACAACTATTCTTGGATCATGGAAAACTTTTTATCATAAGTGCTTCCCCTTACCTGTCCATTAATAGTAGAAAGGTGTAACTGAAGAGAGAAAGTTAGAGAAAAATATGAAGCAAAATCCAAAACCAGATTATCTGTTCCTCTCACCCCTACTGAACTGCTGGAAAACTTTTGCCATTGAGGTAGGAATTTTCAAGACAAAAGCAGAGCATTCAACAGTAGCACCTGCAAATGGCTGTAGCCCACTTAGTAAAATTAGATTACTCAAAAAAAGCACATGGTATGAAGTTCTTTGAAAACTAAGCAAATCTGAGTAAGCCTGCACTGCAGCATATGATGCTGCAAAAAGACGAATGTTTTTTCTTTATAACACCAGTAGAAGCCAGCATAAAAAACACTCTAGAAGAGTTAAACTTGACTTAAAGTTTTAATCTCAGTAATCAATAGTCTTATTTGCCAGTAATATTACAGAAAATTATTACTTTGCCCAAACAAGCATCCATACAATTTTTTCTATGGAAAATGAAAAACTTTTGTCTGATTTCCTACCAAGGAGATTAGAGTTGTGTATCTCTCAGGAAAAGGATTACTTCCTGTGTTTCACCAAACACATCCACAAAGCCACATGCAAACACTGACACACAGACTCCCTACACAAAGGACGGAGAGGTAGGATCTGTCGTGCTCCGTCAGACACTGGTACAGTGTCCACTATCTCCTGTCTAAAGCCATCAGAAAACAAGAAAAACTATGAGAACCACTGGAAACAAGTCCCTGTTCAGTCTCATACCTGACCTCAGTTTCAAAATCAATTTTTCATCAATACTAAATGAAGGAGCAAAGACTGCAGCCTTCAGGTTCTCATTACTTAAAAGTGCTTCAGAGCACTTAAAATTTAATAAATAAAAATCCTAAGAGAGTTGAAGTGGGGAAGACTCTGCCCATCACTTTTTTTTTCCTGCCTTCCATCAATCAGCTGCTGCTGTGTGAACATAACACCTAAAGAATCAGTTCCAGCTATATTTTAACTAAAAATATTTGCAACTCATAATAAATATCTATAGGATGCAATGAAGCGACCTATTGATTTCTTATCTAATATATCTTTCTCTCCAGCTTCTCATAGATTGCTACTGCTGCTGAGGCCCATATCTCTGTAGTTCTCAAAACTAAATCTAACACTCATGCTGACAGTGTAAATTATGGGCTATATAAAAATACCAGTGAGAGAGAGAGGGAAGTGTTTCCGGGAGAAGTGCTGAAGGAAAGAAAAGCAAATCATTGACTTACATAATACAGACATAAAACATGTGTAGCAACTCATCTATGTTCACCCTGAGCAGAATTACAGGACAAGGGGAGATTCAATTAGAATGAAAAACAATCAAACCAGATCCACAACCATATGATTTCACCAGATTAAAAAAAAAAAAAAAAGATACAGAATAATTACCAGCTAAGTGGACTAAGTAGAAATTTCCTCTACAGTTATTACATATGTTTACATTATCATTACATATCTCTTCGGTGGAGTCAAGATGCATTGTGTTTTCCTCTGCATTACATAGTCCGGACCACTCCAGAGACCAGGCCATTGCACTGGGATGCACTGCCTCTCTTGTTCTGTGGAAGCATTGCTTTTATGTTTCCAAAGTAGGACACACAACTTGGAGATCCGGTGATAAAATGTGGTGGTAACAATGTAAATACCAAAATTTTAAAGCTAACACATACCTTGCTGTGAGCTGAGCCAGAAACTTTTCATTACCACAGTTTTTTTTATATTCAATGCATTTCAGTAAAATCATAGCCCATTTCAGAACTGTATCTGCACTAAAAGAAAGTTTACCAAAGAGTATGTTAAGTTTCCTATCCACACCTGTTGCAACAAATGCTTCTCAGTAAGTCATCTCTTAGGTATACCACATTATTTATTTACATGCAAAATTAAACTGATAACAAGGAAATTGTACATCGACACTTTTAATCATATTTTTCATCATTCCCTGTTCCTCTTCACAATTTAACTGTTCACACTTCTCTTTCTTTCCATCTCAGAATTTTTGACTGTAAAATCTTCATGTTAAGATTTGTTTCTAAGAAAACAGTGTATCATGCTTCCCACAACCTGAAATTTGGCCACAACTCAACCGTGATTTCCAAGCCCGCCTGAAGGACATCTTATTTCATTATTCCACCTGAAACTAAGTTGAAGTAGTGAGCAGATTCCTCTTACCTGTTTGTGAGCATGATCGTAAGAATTAATGTGATTGTCAAACTCCTGGTGTTTATAGTACTGCTTGTCACAGAGTTCACAGTAGAAGTTGGCTTTAAAATCTTCCAGAGCTTTTGCTATCGTGTTTTTCTTTTCAGCATAATCCTGGAGGGGGTGCGAAAAAGTAATTTTAGTTTTGCCTTTGATGCTGTGAATGGATTCTGTGCTCTGCAGTTAATATTTGTGAACATTTACACACCTCCGTAACTAAAAGCCTTCACATTATTTGCTGTGTTACACTACACATATTTACTGTATCTGCTGCAAGGCTAAGATTTGCACACTTCAATTTGCTAAGCAGTTGCCAGCTCCCCTTAGGGGCTCTGTCAGAGGCTAAAAGGATTTCCCCAGGTTCTGTCTAAATACAAATATTTATCTTGCTGAAGGCTATTTTCGAGTTAATTTTGATCCAAGACTCACTGCTGCACAGATCTGCCAGGTAATATACCCAAGCAGAATGAGCATGAAGATACAAACTGCAATAATTTAGTTACCAGGCTTTTACAAGAAAGTGCGCCTACTAAAAAGAAAACAAAATTAAGGAAACCCTATCGAGTCCTTCTTGAACGCACGTACCCATGACAACATGAGGAACATAGAAGGACAGACACACATCTCTGTTTACCATTACAAACAACCTCGCTTATCATTTATGAGCAAATTATAAACAAGTAATATTTATTAATTTCCTAAATACATTGATGATAACATGGCCTGTTCTGAAAGACCACGGAAATGGTCTGTCATCTCAAATTAGTTTAATACCAGTTAAACACTGAACATGTATAATTTCAGTGCAATGACTCCTCCTTTTGGGATAGACTCACCCCCTAAATCCCAAATGTGGCAAATATTTTCTAAGAAACTACAACCCTTTGATTTGTTTCACAGAATTTCATCACTGTGAGCTCTTCAGAACTGACCCTAAATTCCCCTTGTTTCTGTCTTCTTCCTTGTTCAGTTAGATTAAGATAAAAGCTGATCTCATACTCAGAACATTCAAAACGGAGTCAATTTGGGGAAAAAAGTCCCTATTTCCTAGCTGTTTTCATAGCTTAGGACTTGAATACTTCCACTATATTTTTGGGAGTTTAAAATAGAAAATTTATGTTTATCAGATTATAGTATTTTCCTATCAGTTACTTTTATTTTAAAAAGAGAGGAATAATAGTCATACAATTAGAATTATACACCAAAAGTACTTATTTAAAATAGCACTTTAAATTTAATTTGGCATGATTGGACTGCTAGCAAACACCATTGATTCATACCCAAACTGAGGTACTACTACTTCATCAAAATTTTGTCCATTAAAAGAATTGCAAAAGTCACTTCAGAGTGGTGTTTTGAATACTGGCTGACACATGATGAATTCACACATTCCTAAAATGATGTTTTATACAATCTGTTTTGTTTAAAACCAAAGTGAGTTAGCACTTTATTTCAAGAAACAGTAGTATTTTACACTTTGAAATACATGTATGCTGTATGGAAACCTAGACTGGAAATTCTACACTTAGTTCTCGGTATCGACTAGTAAGAAACTACTGGTTTTGAACCACTTCAATTATTACCAAGATGCCTATGTTTAGGAAAGCACTGGAGACAGAATACAGAGATATAGTCCATCGAAACACTTTAAAAGTAATTCTCATCGTCTACAAAGGGATGACACCTAATTTTGGTTTTTTAAAACATAAAAAAGAAAATTATGGATTTTGGGTGAATTATCAGGACTGCAAAACACTATATACAACATCTGTGAAGGACAAGAGTGAATGTGATGGATTCTAAGACGAGAACAGTGAATTGAATAATAGTTTTTCTTTATATAAAGATCTCACACCATGTTGTCAATTAACCCTCAAGTGAAATTTTGCAAGACTTACTAATTTAAGTCTTGAATAAAGTTACGTAAGTTCATTAGTATTCCCCTTGACATAAAGCACCATTTTAGAAGCAATATATTTACTATATAGCAGAATCTAACCTGAATTAATTTGACCTGCCAATGCATCCTAATGGAGCAGAGACACTGGAAGCCCATGAACAACTTTACTGCAAAGTAATAAAATCTCACCATGATTTCGGGGTTTCTACTACTCAGTTCCTTCAGCTAGGGTTCTTTCAGGGGTAGGGTTAATTTTACATAACAGTATTACATCACAGTTTTAGAGGCAAGTAAAGAATGTTATCACATCATCTAAATTAGACACAAGTAAGTGCATGGATTATAATAATGGAGTTGGATCATGCATGGGGGATGGGAAAAACAGGACTTTTAAATGACAAGAACCAAAAGTATTTGACCTTAGGAACATATGAATGGCTGTATTGGATCAGGTCAACCTTTTGAACCTGTGTAAGATTTTATTCTGTACAACTTATGAAAGTGACTCTTAACTAAGGACTGTTCCCTTTGCAGCTGTATTCTGCTAGTTTCAGTTGCTGCATATTGGAAAAGGTCATTTTTATTCCCTTTGACTGGGTCATTCATAATTATATACACCCCCTACCACACTGCCTCTCAGGTATCATTTACTGAATGATACAGTCCCAGTTTGTTCTGGCATTCCTTATATAAAGGCCACTCATCACCTCTGCTTGTTCTTTTCATGGCCTCCAAAAGAAGACATGATAACATGATATACCACGGTGCAATACAGTACTATATTAATATTCTCTATTTTCTACCCTATGCCTTTTTGCAGCAAGTTTTAACATATGAATGTTTTAAAATCCTGATAGAGCACTAACCCAACATTTTTATAAACGCCTTTATCACCTACATCCTTTGCTGCTGTATAATATTTTGTTGGCAGGAGATGTTTCTATTCAACTACTAAACTTCACGTGACTTCAGAAACTTCACATTTCTTCAGTGGCAGCAATGGTCATTAACAAACCTCGTGGCTGAGGTACCAGCTTCGGGATCTAAGCATGGGCAATATCATTAACTGTTAATTGTGGGCAGTGAAGTATCTATCTCCACAGGAATATATTCACAGCAAAATTTCTAAAGAAATAGTCGCATAAGTGTTTATTTTTACAAAATTTTGCGTTGTGTTGCACTTCAAACACTCATGAAACACAAAAATAGGTAGTTCCTTCATGTTAGCCCTTAGGACTACCAGATGAGACGTATCAATTCTATTGTCATCTGGTGGGAAAATATATTGAATCCTCTATCCAAACATCATCCTTTCCAAGACTTCAGCTTATTGTATTGCACACATATGCACCAAAAACGCCTTAATAAAACCCTTCATGGAGGGTGTTCAGGAGATTTCCTGTGGCCATGGGACCCCCTGGACTGTGTTAGGATTGAGGATAAGTTGCTGTTGCTGGTTAGCATTGTGAGCCGAGGAAAGTCTGATTTCAAGGATGAACAGAGAATGGAAACAGAATACAGGCTGCTGGTTCTCCACCTGCTAGGCTGTTTCTATTGCTTTTGCAAGGAGTACTACCTTGGAAGACGAGGCTTTCACGACCTCTAGCAATTTTAGTAAGGGATAACTGCCCAAAAACTGACAGTAAAACAGCGACACTCCCTGGACCTTGATAGTACTGGGCAATGGATTGCAGACAGAAACGACCTGGAAACTTACTGAAGAGGAATATTCCTGGAATAAAGTGGCAGCCAAAAAACTCACTTAAAATGGTTAAATATGATCAAGCTTGGTCTCAATTTCATCAAGATCTGACAACTGTCCTGGAAGTTTTAAAAGAACTTTGAATTATGTTCCAGCTTGGTAAAGAAACTTAGAACTGAGTGTCACTTAGTTTCATTATTTTTTTCCTGAAAGGCTTATTATCTGAAAGCCTATAGCTATAATTCACTGTAGCTATTTTTCATAATTTATATGAAAGGTCTCTAATAAGTGATCACATCTATCAGCTGGCTTTATTTCTCTAAATCCATCTTCTCCATCCTCCAAAGCCTTAAGCCTGGGCAAACGCTACTGCAAATGTCTGATAAACTGAATTAAGAGCAGGCTTCACCCACAGAGAGGCTACCTGTCTCTAACTAGACTGGACTTTCTGTTCCCATTATGTGAGAGAAAAAGAAGGAAAGCTACAGAAACATTAAACGCTTTACATAGATAACTTTGGAGAGTTGACTGGATGCCTCAATCTAGTGGATATTTTTATGGAGTGCACTTCAGGCTCATACTACTGTCTGCAGAAAGGTCAACTAGAAAAAAAAAAAGTAAGAATGTGAAATTATAATACATCACCTACTCCATGGTGATTGCCAGTGTGAATATTCTCACTTTACAATAAATGTGAGCTTCTTTTATTGCACTAAGCTCTTCTGCGTTTACTGTAGATTTAAAAGGGTCGGGCATGCAGTCACTGCTAAGTAAAATGTATTACAGAAATAAACCCCTTCTTCAGGATAATTTACTGACATAGTCATCCCAGAGAGGATTAGACTGCTCTGGATTAGACCACGTTAGACCTGATGGATACCTTGTTCCACAAAACAAGTGTAACCTTGTTTCACAAAAAAAATATTTAAAGCACTTTTCTGTCCCAGTAACTAAAATAAATTAAAAAAAGCAAAATTGTATTTTGAACATTGTTAAAAAACTCCAGCTAATTCTGTTGATTTGGCAAAACTACTCTATATAGTAGCTTTATTTATATGAAAGAATTTGCATAAAAATATGCTGTTACAAAAAAAAAAAAAGAAAAAAAAATCAAGGGAAAAAACAGCCATAGCTTAAGAGCACACTTCTGTATTGCTAATTAACTGCAATACCCATGGACACAATTAAAAATGATTCCTTCATTTCTTGTATATTTACTGGGTATTATAAAGATACTACGAAGCAGCAGATTTCACTGAATAAAATGCACAATTTACTAACATCTCTGCTATCAATCTCACTATTACTTGGTACATACACATTTTTTTAATATCTTGGAGTATCACTTTTTTCTCATGTAAGCAGTCTATACATCACCCACTAATGCAGTTGAAGGAATAAATTAAAAATAGAATACATTAATAATATTAATGCAGTCTAGTACCAAATCTAATTATTTATCAGGTTCTTGTCCTCATCAAAGTGGTGAGACCAAAGCAAAAGGCAATTAGACACACTGATCAAATTACTCATTGATCTTAACAAATTCATTTCCAAGCAATGTACAGCGAGTTTTGGTTTCACACCAAGTTTAAAAGGAGACTGGCTGGGAAAATAAAGACCAAGAATATTGTCAGATCTTTTGGACTACCTTACCTGAAACTTTCCCATTAGCCGTGAGATGTGATAGCAATGTAAAACTCACAAGACCATAAACATCAGATTCTATTTCCTTGATTTCTTGCTCCCTTCTGACATTCTCCTTCCAGGCAAAGGAGATTCCACTAGCAATGAGGATAGGCCCAAGGAGGAAGTGGTACCCTGAAGACTCCTATGTTATATTGGAGATCAGAAAATGAAAAAACCCACCCTACCTTTATTTTCTCTTCAATATTAGTTTCAGGCAACCAATTCCAACCAAAATACTTATTACATACAAGAGAGCTAACCAGTATTCTGCTATATGTGTACTTGAAAATGCTATTGAAGACATGCAAATAACTATAAAACTGGTTTCTCAGCTTCCTAATAAACACACAGACAGTATTCCACATTTAGATAAACACCCTAGCATTAAGATAAATAACACAGTGAAATTAGAAGGAAACAGCAAAATTTATTCCAATTAGTGCTGTCTGCCTCCTCATCTTTTTGAAACACCAGGTTTGTTAACCATATACCTACTAATGCAAACAGCTGAATTTCACACCCCCTGCACTAAATGGAGTGAGATGAATGTGAACAGGGAGAGAGCTGGACTCAGTGGAGAGCAAAGCAATGCAGAACAGTGTCCTGCAATGTTAAGGTTGAATTAACTTGAAAGGAAGCTTATGATGAGAGAGCAATTCGTTACCAGATTTATCTCTCTCATTAACTTACTTAAAGCACTTATACTGTATAATTACTTTTAACTGGGACTCATAAAATCACTTGATTGGGCTTTTTTTTTTTTTTGCCATTAAAACTAACTGTTGTACATAGATTTGTACAATTATTTATTTATTCTAGTGCTTTAAAACCTACTTCCAGGAAGAGCATACATTTACAAGGTGAGAGTGGTGAACGCAAATCTTTGCTTGGATACTTGTATTAAGAAGGAACTCTTCATTAGTGCTTACGAGAAAGCATGGGTCTAGTTATAATGGAAAAAAAATTATTTATCCCATCTCTTTTGAAGTCCATACAAGGCAAAACTGGAGAAGGCTTTGCTGTAGAAAAGAAAGAAGGTTTAATTCTAGATAGTGTCTTCTTCACTGAATGTTCACCACTGTTTAATGTAAAGCAAGGGAAGAAGGAGCCTGGTATTAATCTCCTTTACTCCTCTACTGTTAAATAGTCCAGTCATACACTTTAATTAGAGCAGAATTTTTATTTAAAAACATTCTGGGGCTGATTTTTGGCATTTAATTTCCTTATAGCAAGCATGTAGACATCTAAAGATTTTCATAGGTACTTAATGTAATTTAATTGACAGGTAAGTGTCTAATGTAATTAGACTCTTTGGGAAAATCAAGTTTTTCTATTTTATCCTTCCAGTAATACACTAAACTAAATGAAGTACCTTTTAACCCTGCAGAACTTCCAGCCCTGGAGATGGACTGAAACCCCCCCCTTCAGCACGAAAACTGAGCACTGGAGCAAACATCAGTGTTCATGCCCGGCAGCCCTCAATCTGAAGGGGGTATGACCATGTCTTCTGTAAGGCGTTTCAGGACCCGAGGAATTGCAAAGGACATAGCAAGAGGAGTTGTTTATTTATTTCACCTCAAGTTAACTGAATGCCAATTGACCAGCTGCTATTAATTTGCATTTTAAAAGTTGCTCTAGAGCTCTTCAAGCTTTAATTCGTTGGTGAAGTTACTTTGGGGTCTAGTAAAAATTGCCAGTAAAGTTGGCAGGGGCAACGAGGAAACAGAGAACTGGACGCCATCTTATGATATATATTTAATTTTGAGCATGTGATTGATCTATAGGACAACTTACACATGAAAATCTGCATACCTGTATTTTCAGGACAAGAGTTCTTGGTGATTATCAAGTTCAGTTTCCCTAGTTTTGGCTACTGTGCTTGACTGTAATAGATTTTCTTCCTGCAAGATCCTCTATAGTGATTTTTTTCGCTAAGTTTTCAAAACACTATTTTTCCTGTATTTTTTCTTTTCTGCTTATGCTTATATTTTTCAAAGGTTTTGTTTTGTTTTGTTTAAGGAAAGCAAAGGGGAGCATACAAATCTTTGAACTGAAATAAAAATGTTTCTGTCCTATTTTGTTCCTCTCAAGAATACAACTCCTTCATGACTACTTAAAATAGCAATTTGTTCTACTTTCAAACAAATCTGAAACTATGTTATTTAAATATAACTCAATGTCTCAAAAAATGTAAGCATTATATTTGCCCCGTTGAGGAAGTTTCAAGCTGTATTTTAAATTTAATAGGTCCACTGTGTTTTCACAGCCAACGTGTTTGTTAGGAGCAGGGAACTACAGAACGGCACATGGTGCCTACTGAAGTAAGCGCTCCTGGAAATCCCCACAGCAGGCTCAGTTACTTTTCTTTACAGACCCTTTTACTGATTCCATTTTACTATGGCTTTCCAGACCACTAAACCTTTTCATGAAAATTTACTATCTTTTTATAGCTTCAGGGACCCATCATGACTAGCCTTACATTATGTGCTTTGAAGTTATGTGCCACGAGCACTTAAATACCCAGCCATTGAAAAAGAGACCTTAGAACTGGGCCAGGTCTGAAACATTCCTAGGCAGGTTTGTGTGCCTGCCCAACAAGTCCTGGATGCAGATAGGAAACAGTTCCAGCTACAAACCAGAAGAATAGTCTATTCTGATATATAGCTGATGGTCTGTATCAGCTTATCCCACTGGAAAGAAATATCTCCTACAGAAGACATCTGGTTATAAAATGGAATATAGCCTGTAGGGCTGGACCAATGCATTTTTAATTCTAGTTAAAAAAACCCACCACCACCACCACAACAAAACAGAAAACCCACTAGGAATTACTCTCCTGAGCTCCTTCAGTTGTCTAATTATGAATATGTACAGAATCACAAAACGATAGGGGTTGGAAGGGACCTCTGGAGATCGTCTAGTCCAACCCACCTGCCAGGCAGGTTCACCTAAAGCAGGTATGAGCTTAAGATTTGCATTATGATACAATATGATGCAGTAAATATTCATTTTTTTAAAATTAATCCTCAGTGTTACCACAGTTAGAAAAAGACTTCAACTGAACACCAAAAAGTGGGGAAAAAAATGTATCATTTCTTTTGGCGTCTTTAAATAATGCAAATAAATCTTTTTACTCAGAAGCCCAGAGAGAAGTCTGTCCTAGTGGGAAATGGAATAAAGTTTAAATTTGCCATAGAGAAAACGCATTGAAAAAAAGCCTTCTAAAAATTTCTTCTAATTTTGCATTCTAATTTCAAAATACTCTTCAGATGCAGTAATTGACCGTGATGAAGATGCTCAGTCTAAGTGAAAAGACAGTAATGCTACCTAGACAGAGAGAAATGAGACTGTAAGAACAGTGCTTTGCAAACACACAAACAGGTTTTGAAGATCTTGTTCTTTCATTTATGAGATTGTTTTGTAAGCTGCCAAAGTGTAAGAGCCTGCAGAAGCCCTGGTTTACCTTGGCGGATCTACACTAGCTAAATTATGAGTGACCTTATTGCAGTCTTAAATCCAGATATAGCCTCTTTGAGATGAGATGGTCCTGGTCTTTGTTCTTTCTGAAAAGATAATAAAAAATGTTGCAAACTTATGAATGACCCTAGGTTAAAAAAAAATGTGAGGGTGGGGAGGGAGGAGAAAATAAAAGGAGACTGGAGTACATGTAGCTCCTGCTGAAGCAGCAGTTTATGTAGTGAATACAGTAACCAATGACCCATGGCAAATATCTTTTTACCAATGACTTTTAACAAGTTTTTCTTACTTTTTTATTTGTGTGAGAAACAAATGGCAGAGGGAGCATTTATCATTGCTATGACCCTCACATATACAAAAAGTTATTTAAATAGGTGCAACTCATGAGAATAGCTACTTTATGTGAATAATAATACTTAAGCTTTGAAGACTTTAGGCCATAAAGCTGGATAGTTGATAGTCAATAATTTCAATAAAAGGGAAAGACAGAGGAAGCTTAATAAAAATATCACTTAAGGCTCAAAAGCGCATAAAAGCCTGATTTTAATTCCACCTCCTGGCCAAAGGGGAGAAGGAAAGATTTTGGTTGATTTGACACTTTTCACTCCTGTGTTGGAAAATGGGAAGAAAAACAAGGACTTTGGTACAGTCACATCTCAAGATATACTGTTAGGCAAACGCTTCTGAAGTTGAGAGTGTCAGATATAGAGAAGGCACGAGAAAGCATTTTTATCGATTTCTTTGCTGTCTACCTACCCAGGCAAGTGCTCAATAACAGCCACCCCTGCAACGAGCACCGCCAGACTCAAGTGTCTTATATCCAGTATCTGTACACAAGCTGATGGAAAATGCCTAAAAATGACTGGCCATTACCACCACCAACATTTCCAAGGAGATTCTTAAAACGGCATCAGGACTGCAGCCATGCCCTGGACCACTTTGCTGCCAGCAGTGCTGTGTGAGTGGCACCTTTCACTGAGAGATGAACACACAAACATGAAGTATTTACCCAGCATTGTCCATAATCATTATCTCTGTTTAAAGAGATGCAGAGAAATGAGCCATGTCCACAAAACAGTCAAAGCTTCTTCAAAAATATCACATGGCAACACACATGTTTGCATAAATGATACATTTAGACTGATCCTTAGTCACACTATTCCATTTTTCTCCATTTTCTGTCCTGTTTTCTGCACAGTAAATTGTCAAAAAACCCTGCAATTGAGCAAAAATGCAGAAAATGACACATTGTCATACTGTCAGGTAAAGAAATGGGTTTTTTAATACATTTTCAATGTACACACACTAAAGCTCAGGACCAGACTAGAGACCGAGATTTGACTGAAGTTCGAGGGACTACTTCTGCCAATTTGTCACACACTGCAGTGCTCCCTCTCATCAGAGAGGGAGATGCTGAACCACAAACCCTATGAGCAGTGCTAATACACTTGTCTCGACTTTATCTAAAACAGGAACATTGCAAAAACCATCAGGTCCAGTTTGAAACTCTGTCACAAAAAGTATTACACATGTCTTACTGACCATTTGTATTACAGTAGTGCCTATAGGTTCCCATTGCTTTAGGGACTCTGAACAGAATATAAAAGACAATAGAGTACCCAGAAGTTGAAGTGGTACCTTATAGGTACCTCCTCGTCAATAGCAAGTCTTCTCTATGCCTAGCTAGTCCTCCTCGGTGCCAGCATACTTTTTTGCATGAGCATGCATTTATTTAGACCAGCAGGCTGATTTAGGTTAAAAATACTTCTTCAGGAGAAAAAAATTATGTTTAACTAAAATGCTAATCAGTTCACATATCCAGTTAAGCAGTCTTCAGCTCCATCACCACCACGCCAGAACAAACATGGTGGTTGCATGAGATGTGGAACAAGTGAGAGAACTGGCCAAGACCAACAAATTCTATTACAGGGGGAATCAAAGCTAATAGCAAAAGCAAAAGGTCCAAAAGAAATTAGTGCAACAACCAAAACTAAAACCAAAGCTTCCTAATGTTGTGTACTCTGTCTGATAAATATGCACTTTTAGGTTCCCATAAAACTATAGATCCAAAAATCCTTATTTAGTCTTCATGAAGTAGTTGCTATACAGTTGTGAACTGCTCACAAGTTACAGAAGAAGCATGACCTTAAGGCTCAAGTATCTTCTGATACAACTAGAAAAAAAGTTGGAAAGGGAGAAATAATGGCACGAAATGCTAGACAGAAATGTATATTGAGGAGATACCAGCATTAGTGGCCAGTTCAAGGCATTCAGTAAAAGAAACAGATTTCTTGCATACAAGTGCTGATTTTTTTTCCAAAGGCTTCATTTTCTTGGATTATTCAATTTTTTCTTAGCCCTAAGCCATCCCTGCCCAGCCAAAAGTTTTCCCTTTTTAGTTGAAAGGAACTCTGAAACAAACAGCAGACAAATGCCCCATACCACAGAAACTGATGGATGCACAACAGGCTTTTCCAGCAGGAATCATTGGTGGAATATACGCAAAATTAGCATTTCTGAACCTGCTAATCATTTTTGTTAAAAAGCAACAGTATCTGCAATATTACTGATACAGGAGTCAGATGAACAGGATTCCAACTTAGCTAGAGTTAATAGTAAACCCACAAAATTTAATATTGACCTAATATGGCTACTTATAAAAGAAACTAAAACTGACGTTCTGGATACAGAGCTTAGCAGGGCCCACTTAAAAAACTCATCCTTAAGTAGCAGTGAGCAGACAAAAAGATATATATATATATTCCCAAACCTTAATCAGCAGTCTGATTTCTTCTGGACTTGAGTTTCAAGTGTTGATCCTACAATGTTTATGAATAATGTCCTCACACTGTGGTCCATTTTCCTCTTCCATTAGATCCTCCATCATTGTAAAATAGTAAACCCTTGAGATCTTTGCTTCTCTATTAATTTAGACTGCAGTGGGTTTTCTATTTCGTAAAGACGGGTAGACATAGTGCTTAAAGATATGGTTTAGTGATGGCTTTTGTCAAGTTAGGTTGATGGTTGGACTACATGATCTGAAAGGTCCCTTCCAACCTAGACAATTCTATGATTCTATGATTAACATGTACACATACAGAGTGTGGCAGCATAAACCTAACTTTGGAAACCAGACTTCAGATATGCTCCCTGAAGTACACATCTGTAGTAACCAAAATGGATTTGGGAAACTATCAATTAGGCCACATTCAATTGTACAAAGAAATGACCCATAAAAAACAGTGAAATTAGGTAAAAACAGCGTTAGAAATAAAAGTCAGTACAGTGGACAACCTTAGCTTGAAGTCCAAACTCAAGGAGTTTTTAATGCTGACGTTACCATTTCTGCAAAATGCTTGGAAAAAAAAAAAGAGCACAAAAATGGTGAGAGCTGGAGGTGGTAATGCTGGTACCAACACACCTAGTGCTCTGCACCCCAACAATATTCAGCTCTTCACTGCCTCTCACAGGGAAGGCATGGACAGCTCTTTGGGATCCATATTCCTGTGGGATTTTGAAATACATTAATATAGCACAGGTTTATCACACAGAAAAAAAATCCACTAACATCTTGTTTTTTAAAATGGTGCTAATGTACAAGGAATTTTCCTATTTATTATTATTACACATTTATTGTATGTATTCCGGGCATTCAGTGAAAAAATAACTATTTCTGCAAACTGAATTCCATCATATGGTAAAATGCTTCCTGATGATTAAGTTAGATTAAAGTCTTTTAACCACTCCAGACAAACAATTTATTTCTTCCAAATAGGATGGAAAGGTATTCAGCAGAGGATGCTCATGTTGAAATTTTGTGTTGAGATGCCGCCAGGAGGTGTTAAATGAAGACAAAGCACTTAGGTTTTCTTCTTCCAATTTCATCCACAACAAAGCAGATGAAGCTTTCATATATTCATGTTTTTAGTGGCCTCATTTTAAGCACTTTTTAATCAAAGTTTTTGTTGAATATTTTGATCCCTTTGCATGTCATAAATTTCACAAGCCCAAGTTTAAAATTATATGGTTAAATATATGCATATGTACACACATGTATGCATATAAAAATAAAGTAGATAGTAACTTCATTTATCATCATTAACTTTGGTTTTATAAACAGCTTTTCAATCAGTTTTATCTACAGGAGCACATTAAATCAAGTAATGACGATGTCCCTGCATACCGTGAGACTGTGCTGATAGCAAAGGAGCTCAGTCAGCTCTCACAATATGAATCAGCAATTGTTCTGTGATATCTTTAATTTGTTACAAGCCAAATCCCTTTAAGAGCGCCTGCCAGAATACAAAATGTCAGGAAGGAAAGTGGCAGAAAATCAATACTGACAGGTCCTGTCACCTTCCACAATCTATAAAGCTCTTTCTAAGATAAATTGCTTCTTTCTAATCTTTCTACTATTTGGCTAATTGAATCTTGCTTATGTAACACTAAACAAAAAAAAAGAAAAAAAAAAAAAAGAAAAAAAATAATTACTTTCCTGAAGAGAAAGTTGTTACTTTTAACACTAAAAGTCAGAACAAAGCTGGTCCCTGGTTGGTGTTTGTACAGATACTTTTGTGATCTAAGTTGTATTTTCATATAGACTGTCCAAAGCCATGACAAAACAATGGACTGCACTCCTGTATCAGCTAGAAACACTTTTGAGGTGGGTTAACGCAAAAATTGAAAGACAGATTAATATCAGTTTGACCCGTTTGATTTTCTTATCAGTCTTTACAAAGCACAGTTCCTCTATTTAGATGCTTATAAGGGTTAATATCAAAATGCAGTCAAATAAAAACGCCAGAAGGCTTTATGTCAAGCTTTAAAATTTTTTTTTTTGCATACTATATTTTTAATTATGAATAAATACCGGCACTAATAATCAGTACATGCAACATGGACGAAAACATTAATTTTTTAAGAAAGGGATTTTAATATGAAGCAAAGAAAAGGCCATTCTAATCTAAACCAGATTAAAAGGAAAATAAATTAAACATCTCTTTAACTTTGATATGAGAATTTAACAGGTGCTGGAGCAATCTTCTCGTATAAAAAAATGCCTTAGCAACAATAACAGGAGACAAATACAGACTTTAGCAGACAGGGAATAACAATTTCTCTCCTTGAAAAGAAAGTTGAAAATCCACAGAAAAGAATCAGTGCTCAGCAGTAACCTGGTTTTATTTGGAGTCTTTCCTTGAGAATGTGAGACATGTCTGTTGATTATATTATTTTTTCTCACCCTGAATTTGTGAGGTTTTTCAAACATTTTTTCAGGATTGTGCTCCTGTCACCTTAAAATCAGGTTTTATAGCTCAGTAATCAGAAGTGAGCACGCGATGAAAATAGAAAAGTTGAGATGGTGGCCATTGCTATGGATTTAAAAAATAATTTTTTTAAATGTTTTCAAACAAGCTCCTGAAGTATTGATTTTTGTCTTTATTAAAAGAAAACCTTTCTTCGTCCAACTCGATACAGCATCTATCTGCACAGAAATATAAGCCTTCAGCAACTGAAATGAAGATCAAGCCCACAATGCCGACATCCCACCACATATAAAAGACCCCCTCATGCCCAGGACCAGTGATGCTCCCCAGTACTAGCTCCAGCCAACCAACCACCTACAGCTCCTGGCCTCCAGGTCACACCCAAACCATCTGTTGACCAAACGCCCTACCAACAGGAATGGAAAGTGAGATTGCTAATATATATATAAAGCCCACAAAGTCCTGTAACACAGCATGACATGGATAAGTAATGTATTTTCCCTGGCCGACTTCCTTTATGAGTTATCAAGCATTCAAAACCATCACAAGACTCATTAGGAGAGTAACCTATATGAGACTGACAGAATCTGGTACTTTAAGAGGTTAGCGCTGATGGTATATATATTCTCTACATATAGACTATCTTCATTTTGGAAATATCTTACCAAATGAGGTGGATCTAAAATTACTGTTGTGAATAACAGCTCCTGGAAAAGCAGTAGGAAGAAGTAAAAGTTTTCATTCCTTTCTCTTTCTTAGGCCCAAGTGTTTGATTTCTGCTTTAAATGGCAATTCAGACGCTGAACATAGAGTGTTTAATGTTGACCTTGCATGCTTAATTTTAAAGGCAATGAGAATAGAATAATTTAATAGAAATTCATTGACCTTTTAAAAAGCTTTCCTACACCATTTTCTCTCATAAATTGGTAAAATATTTACTAGCATGAAGCTTTTACTTTTTCCATTAACAAGTACTTTTTCCCCTGCCTACTTGATTCTAGTCATAATATTCTTTATGATGTAACTATATGCCACACAAATAATTATGAAATAAAGCATTTTTAAATTGCATTTAAAAGTAACAGAGTCACAAAGAGAAGCAGCAGGCAAAATAGTTCAACAGCATGTAAGTGAAAATGCAAATTATTTTAATGTATATTTAAATGCATAGTCTCAGAGCTCCCTGTCTCTAGTATTGCTTGCTTCAGTCTTTATTTTGGGCAGCTGAGCACTTCAGAAGGACAGGCGGAGAAGAGGGCAGAGAAGAGCTGACTCCCAACAGATGTCATCCCACACCCAAGTAACCAACCCCAAACAGCACATCCACTAAACTTGAGGGTCTAACCATTAATGAAATAATATCCAATCACTTGCAAACAACTAGGTCACCACTTATGAGAAGATGTCATAACTAGTCATGTTAATGGGATTAACAGAAGTTCATACTAGTGGCAGGGAGCCAAATAAGCCATGCTGGGAGAAGTTCCCAGCAAAAAGACAGGACCCGGCTCATTCCTACAGGTCCATAGCTGGTGCTTACAGCAAGCAAATACTGACCTTAATAAAATCAATTTTTTCTGTCCTATTTTTTTTTCCGTATCTTCTGAAATCATGAAACACAGGCTCAAGCATACATCCCCAACACATTCTCCAATTTTAGGCAGCAGGATCCACATAGTAATGTTGTTGAAGTAAGACTTAAATAACATTTGCTGTCCAACAAAATGTGGCATTTCCTTCCTCAGTTCAAAAACTTTCTTATATTGAAAAGTCTGTGTTATGGGTTTTTTATGTTGTTGTTTTGTTTTTGCTTCCTATCTCTGGAAGATTAAAATAATGTTTAAAAAAATCCCTGATTATATAACCCAGTATGGTTGCAACATTGAAATTTTAGACTTAAGTCTTGTTTCTTCTCCAAATGTGATACACATATACATGATTTTTTATATATATATATATTTATATTTGTACAATTATTAATTTCAGTGGTTCTCAGTTTTCCCACACAGTCAAATAGGTTGAGTTTTGGTGAAGAATTTTTGAACAGAGGATTGCAGCACATGTGTGGCATTTATTAATGCCAGAAGAGAGTTCCAACTTTCCTGCAGTCCTCGTGCATATTAACATATAGTACACTAGCTCTACCTTTGCACAGGAGGACCAGAAGGCAAACTCATCTTACTGTACTTATTGTTTCCAGCAAGAAATGAGTAGCTCTTAATCTACTGCTGAATGTATTGACTTTACGTGAACAGAAAGGTGACATCAGTATCATTAGTGGGCAAGATCGATGGGAAGGCGAACAAGTCAAGCAATCCCACCTAAATACAAGAGGACCACATTGAAGGCACTGTAAAATCAGATAACACTGGTTTGATTGAACAGCACGGAGGAGAAAACGTGACTTGTTGGTCTAACACTTAACTTCATTAACTGATTTAAAACTGTGCTTTTCAGATTTGATTATCAACATAACTGTTTGGAAACACATGCCATCACAAAAAAGAGGTGTATAAGATCTCCCCAGTGCTATGTAATTAAAAGCAAACATTGATCACTTGACTGTTGAAGCCAGAACCTCTGTCAAATACAATTTCATTGAACAATAAATTCAATTTCAAATTTGCTTATTATTTTAAGATTAAAGCATGCTGTATTACACACACAGAGCTACATACTCTGAACACAAGTGGAAAGTATTCATTACAAAAGCAGTAATGCTTTTGTGACAGCAATTATCATCTCGCACTTGTTAAATGCCATAAAAATGAGACTTGCTTCAGATGGTTTTATTTCAGCCCACCTGACCTGAATCAAACTAATGATGTACTGCAAAAGCTACACTTACACAATAGCCAACACCACTGATTGATTACCATATGGTCTTTTTATGGGTTTTAGTATGAACACATCAGAGTGGATACAAATAACACCTTTGATTTTATCATCATTTAAGAAAGAAACCATCCATGCTTGAATTCATCGCAGAAAGCAGTTTTATAGATTTCACTTGAACTGATGTAGCTTAGCATCATTTTAAAGACTCAGTTTCAGATTTTATACATATATATATATAAAAATTGAGGTTTATAATATTGAATTAAATATATTAACAACAGATGATTATAAGTGATATCTTCAGGATGAGAAGATTTCCTTATTGAAAAATGTGTAAATACCAACACTAATAGTACCTAGAAAAACTGTTTGAACCTGTGCATATATGAGGGCACTTACAGTAACGTTTATCAAGCCTCCTCTATTCATGCTAAAGCAATGGTTCTCAATTGATCCTTTCCATCTGATTTAGCTATTTACATTACAGGCTGCAAAAAGCCTTTTCCAAAAACAGAGGAAGACAGTCTGAGGATTGCCATGCTCGAGACATCTGTCACGTTTTCTGTCAAGGTTTTAAAAGAGCTCCAAGCATCTCTCAAAAAATGACAAGAGAAAACAATGTATGAATGAGAGGCTGACTGGCTGCCGAAACCCACCTGCAAAATAGCATTTACCTTCCAATTAACTAAATCACAAAAACTAGCTGTCTTCCTAGCTGTCTTCCTAGGGCTTGTACATCAGTGGGCTCTCAGGTAGGTTTTCTGAAATGCAAACCAACTGAATGAAGGAGGTCTCCTGACAATCTTTCTTCCCTCATTTCATATCCATTTCTAAAGCCCACTGAAGCTGATTTTTCCTTGCCTTAATATCCAGGTAACAGGGCTGAACTAAGGGCTATTCTCTCAGCCACTACCTATTTCAATTGTTTGGCAGAGCACAGGGTTTTGTCCATTTTGAATAGGAAAGAAAAGCTTCTCAATAGAAGAGAACAGACTGAGTTAGGGGAATGAAAGTGCTGATGAACTACAGATTCTGACAACGCTTACTTTAGCATATTATAACAGATTTGCTCAAGATTGATAAAATCTGTAATACTTAAACAAAACCAAGAAAAACGCTCTAACCTTTATATCAACAGGATTTGTTGGATTACTAAAATTTTATAATGTTTGCATTTTCTTCTCAGTTCTATAGGTATGAAATTCTATTTAGGAGTTTATATAACATTTATGTTGGGAAGCAAGTTCTTTATAAATAGCATTGTCTGATATAAAGAATCAGATCTCTCAGCTGAAGTTTCTTCTTTGAAGGTAAATACAGACATTATTCCCATTTTCAAGTACAATTTGTGGCTCATTTCTTAGTCTACATATGAAGGAAATATCAGGAGCAAAATACTCAGTTTCTAAAAGACTGTCCAGCCCTAACATGTAAACAGCATTTTGGCCAATAATACTCCACTGCAACATGATGCTCACAAAAACAGTAAGCAGGTTAAGACTCTTATGTGAATTTAGCTTTCTGAAGGCAATCTTAAGACCCAATATGCAGTGCCTTTTGTTGCCTAAGATGTGATATTACATATTTGGGAAAATAGCTGCAGTTTTGGGAGCTTTAAGATTACATAAAAATATAGCATCAAGCTCTACGCAGTCAGAAGTAACAAATGATTTTGTTTCAGCAGGTTTTTACGTAAGCTCCCACAGGATCATGGAACCCTCTCAATAGACTACTTTAAAAGATGTGATAGTGTTGAAATGCTGATATTTTTTGGAAATATTTCCAAAAGGGCATTTTGTGTTTCCATAAAAGTACTGTATGCTTGTATTACTACACCATCAATATTTCTTTCATAAAACTTGTTAAATTAACTCTATTCTAAAACAGTAAATTCGGTCAACAAATGGTAGAGCTTTGCAGTCTTTGCCTCCACAGCTCTCCCTGGTCTGGAAGTTCACTATAATAATCATCTGGCTGAAAATTTAACTCATCTTAATTTTTTTTCCTCTGTTCCCCCAACACCATGTGTGTCTCTCATATGTCAGCTAAGGAAACCAGGAGATTTGATATTTGACCACAATACAGGTAGAAATTGGTGCAGCAAGCAATTTATATCTGATCATGCTGATGTCCCACTCCATTTGATGTGTTTGACCTCGGTAAGAAACAAGCTGACAAGCCACTGTTTCTAACAATGGCATTGATGAAATAAGGAGGACCTGCCTGCTCCCAAATGGATCAGGGTCAAGTGGTGTGGAGGAGGCTGATACACATAATCAGCTTTGGGCTATTTGCCTCAGACAGCTACACTCATGCTTCAGAAACTACTGCTCACCTCTGATCATTTATTCAATATGCATGTTTTTAAACAAAGCTTAAGAGAGATGGAGCAAGCATCTTGAAAGCTTGCTAAATGAATCATTTGCTATAAGAACAGTTGTGGCTCCAAAGCAAACATGCTTTGAGATTACTTCACGACTATCACATTACGGCTAATACATGGTCAAACTTGAGAATGTAAAATTAACTGGCAAAAGGAAACGGAAAATTTGTTATTCCTTCTCCAAGATCCCACATCGAAATACATCACAGCAAAAAGAAATGACGAATGCTTGTAGTGGGTGACTCTCTGTTAAGGGACACTGAGGCACCAATCTGCTGGCCTGACAGGGGGTCACAAGAGGTATGCTGTCCTCCAGGAGCTAAGGTCTGAGTTGTTGCTGAAAGGGTGCCACAACTCACCAAGAGCACAGACTACTATCCATTGGTACTCTTTCATGTGAGCACGAATGACACCACAAGCCAGAACC
>VYZM01003170.1:0-21039 GCA_013398915.1 Dromas ardeola
TGAAGCTAATACTAAAGTCTCTGCTTTTCTGGACTGTGTTTGGCTTGAAAGAAGTCACGGTAACTATGGGAATCTGCTCTTCCACCACCATCCTTTTTTTGTATTAATTACATTAAAAACTATATTCCAAGGAATCATTTTCATTTCCATGTTTAGGTTACTTACAGAAACTACCTGCCACTGTAGAAGCAAAAAAATCAACAAATTTATTTAATTAGACAGTCTAAATTGTGCGGTAATCAGTTTACAAACTATCCATACACTGAAGACTATTTTACCAGAGAATTCTACCAGAGCTTCACAATAACGAACACATTTAAGAATTCAGCGAGCCATTTGGACTGGTAAACCAGTAAAACTTATGTGATAAATTCCTCATTAGAAATTTCCTTACCCAGCCATCATCTTGCATATACTTATGGTCTGTCTGGGCTTTGATCCTAATCCACCCTAATACATCTGATCTAACCTAGGCTTCCTCAGTATCAGTTGTTTCAAACAGCTGTCAATCCATTCGCAAGCTGTCATGTCTGACTGCCTATACAAATGATTTGCCAAATCGCTAATATATCATGAGAACAATATACAGAATATGATTTTTAACAACAATTCTTTTATCATGAGAATATAAGTGCCTTACAGACTCAACTTTTGAAAGGGCAGTACGAAAAACACGCTTTACAGTGCAGCCAAGGGCAATTAATACAGGAAGTAACAAACCACAAATGAAAGTGGAAAGACTGATCACCAGGCTCCATAGACACCCGTCTAAATTCTGGGGAGGTGCCAAGAGGTGGCACAGAAATGTAAGATATGTTTCTTTCATGCTTCAGAGGCCTTCCCTTTTACTCCCTGGTGAAATGCCTGCTCAGTTCTAAAGATCATTGCCACGTGGCTATTTTGCAGAGCCATAGTAAGACCAGTAAATGAGGACGGATGATGATAAAAAGGTTTCCTGAACCCTCCAGCCACTTGATGTTGGCTGAAGTTCCACAACACCTGGAGCCTCTCCAGGAACCTTACCAAAATCAGTATTTGTCTAACAAGGATCAGCATTACAAGAAGTGATCATGACCTCTGCCTCCCTTTCTCTTGGTTTTCTGCCCATGTAACTCCGTGACAATCTTGACGACTTCACACATGAAGGCTGCTTGCCCATACACACTGTCCTTTGATATCCTCAAAAGGGAGTGCCAGCTGGGTTGTCCGAAGAATTGTGGTTGTTGTGTTTCAAGAAAATGATAATTTTTTGTATAATTTCATTTTGCAGACAATAAAGAGAGGCACTAGAGCACCGTGAAAGCTGCTCATGTTATCACACTTGGCCAGGACATTCTCTAGGCAAGCCTGCATAAAGGAAGGTAAAGGACATACCCAAAACAGAAATGAAAGCTTCTGAATACAACCTCGTTCACTTCTACTCACAGAGCTCACGAAGCAGGTAAGTTGTCCTTGGTAAGAGCTTCATCATTACTTACACACTCTATCACAATAAAGAAAGCCTGGTAGCAATTTCATGACGTGGCAAATGAGTGATGCCAATCCCATTTAGTCATGGAGCATCTTGAAATTAGGAGACAACTGCTGAAAATCAAAGCCAAACCACACAAGTAAATAATTGCCACTGAAGAAAAATTGATGACTGAGTAATTAAATATGGTACACAAAGGAGAAGAATGATATCTTCTACCTACGGATGAACTGATTTGGCAAGTATTTCCTTTATGCTAAGTCTTGAATCTGCAGAAAAGATCACAACCTAGTTAAGTAACTGCAGACAGGTGCACATTTGTTTTTTAAAAATACTCTTTAAAGAAACTACATTACTTGGCAGGGAAAATCTTTGGATCTGGTCTTAAATTATCCCCTAGCCCTTTTGCTAAGATGAATTGAATCCAAAAGGAATCTCTAACCTGTCAGTGACAGGACATCAGCTGAACTTTCAGTCTCCTTCCCAACAGCTCGATCACCACCTATGCCTTTGCTAGCATGTAACAGCAACCACAATAATAAAGTAAGTTATTTGATGCCTCACACTGACCAAAGTAACAAAAGGTATAGTGATGTGTTCCAGTCATGATAGCTATGATGAACTGACCGTGCATTGTAATCTTATTGAATATAAAAATTCAAAATTTACTATGTGGATTGGAAGAAAACTCCACAAATATTTCAGGTGAACCATGAGCCTGATTTTGAGGTAGACTATTATCGTTTGAACTGCTTGATTACATGAAGAAGCTTAAATTTGTTCACTATGCTGTGACAAGATCAAAGTGATATAGATAGATATATACAGCTGAGTGGATATATATGACAATCCTAAAGAAGGCTGTTTTTCATGTGTTTGTTCTTCAAACGGTACTCATCACACAGTTACAAATGCAATCCCTGTCTCGGAGAACAGCAATTCCTTGAATCTCTCTAGCTCACTTAGCAGAAAGCAGGAGGAAAGATCAATGGATGCATTCATTCCACCCAAAGCTCCTGCATACTCCATCCTGAACAAAATATAATTTCAGTTATGCTGTTACATGGTCACTGCCAAAATGCATTACATTTCGTAACTGTCAAATTAAGTAGAGAGGAAAGATATATTACCAAGTTTATCATTCTCTGTGCAAAAAAATAACACCATGACTGACAACACACATGTTCAACGCACAAAGGATGCAATTATCTTATGCTAATCATAACTCAGAAGTGCAGAGCTTTCATTATAAACACAAAGCCTCTACATTTTCCAAAAGGTAACTTTCCATGTGTGCTAACATGAGATAAAAATATCCATCCATAATGCAAATGGTAGCTTTAACCATAAATTAAGTTCCTCCCCTGAATCAATGCTCTTTTGCAACATACTTTAATATGCTTGGCATTTCAGGTCCCTGAAAAAGTTGAGGCTTCACAGCGAGACCTTGGAGATGTTGTAAATCAAGGATCAGTGCAAGAGATTTATGTTATAGTTTGACCTTTAAAGTGTTCCAGGAAGAGGCAGATGACTGATCCATAGTTTGGATCTGCAGGGTTCATCAGCATGATAGCTGTCTTCATAATTCCCCAAATTACATCAACATGTCAAAATTAGGCACCACAGTGGATACTACAGGCAGTCATTAGGGAAGGCTTCTTAAAGTGCCGTACTAGGTAGAGGCTGAGGCTGACCAATGGACAGTACCTTTGAGAAGTGAAAAAGCTTTGCCATCTGGGAATGATAAGAATATATTATTCATTCCTTATCCACAATCACAAAGAAATGTCATAAACCTCTGCAACATCAGGAAAAGCAGCTGCCTAGCTTCAGAGGTATTTCTTTCCTAGATAAGGTTAACGTGATTGTTGCTGACCTGTGAAGCCATTTCCTGCATGACACACTGGGTAAGAAGGGCACAAGACAGAGTAATGGACAAGAACATGGCTGACCTTGGAAAGTTCAGTCTCATCACTTGGTGCCAGTTAAGTTCAAATGACACATAAGAAGTCAAATACCTTAAAAAGTATTTTTCTAGTCACAGCATTGTAAGTAGAAAATGCTGCACTCTTCCTCCCCATTCCCAGCAATGATCAGCCAGTCGGGGCAAGGCAGTGAAGGTCCTGCCTTAGGAAGAGCACAATGGCTCTTTCTTTTGTCTGCATGGAGGATGGAGCTAACAAGGGAGAATCTGGGACCACCTTCATCAAGATGAGTGCTATCAATGCAGCAGCTGTGCCCCTCATGAGCTCTGGAGACTGAGAGACTTGCTTCTGGGGACACAACCCCCTTACAACCTTTGGAAGATACTGCTTTGGAGTAACGTCTGGTCTGCATATTCTGTCTATTAAAGTACCTTCACTTAATTTTTTACAGATGAATAACAATGTGGAAATGCATGTTCTAGTGTTTCAGAATGGCTGACTTCTAAGAACAGATAACAGGCTGAAACAAATGGAAAATATTAGACTCAGATATCAAAGAGGTTGATGCTGTGAAGCTCTGCGCTGATACTGACAATGAACTTCAAGGAAATTTAGGTGAAACCAGATTAACAATTTTGCAACTTGTCACTATTTCAATTTTCCTTTTTGCATAATTCAGCTTGAGTTATAAACATCTGAAACTGAATCCCATAGCATCCTAAAAACATTTTGAGTACTATAGGAGATGCATGTTGAACAGAACAAGTAAATTTTTCTGTTTGAGATAGGCATATTCGTAGAATCATAGAATGTGTTGGGTTGGAAGGGACCTTTAAAGGTCATCTAGTCCAACCCCCCTGCAGTAAGCAGGGACAGATTTAACTAGATCAGGTTGCTCAGAGCCTCATCAAGCTTGGCCTTGAATGTCTCCAGGGATGGGGCCTCCATCACCTCTCTGGGCAACCTGTTCCAGTGCCTCACCACCCTCATTGTGAAGAACTTCTTCCTAATGTCTGATCTAAACCTACCCTGCTCTAGTTTAAAGCCATTGCCCCTCATCCTATCGCTACATGCACTTGCAAACAGCCCCTCCCCAGCTTTCCTGTAGGCCCCCTTCAGGTACTGGAAGGCCGCTATAAGGTCTCCCTGGAGCCTTCTCTTCTCCAGGCTGAACAACCCCAACTCTCTCAGCCTGTCTTCATAAGAGAGCTGCTCCAGCCCTCGCATCATCTTTGTGGCCCTCCTCTGGACCCACTCCAACAGGTCCATGTCCTTCTAGTTCCATATTATATGGAACAAGTTCCTATGTTTGGGTTTTTTTTCTTTCCCTAACTTCCAGATAGAGACAGAAACAGAAATAACCACACTTTCTTGAATGTATCACACATGTAAATGTCATGATCAATACCCAATAGAAAAGCACACAAAAATACATTTTAAAGTTATTTAGCTCTATGCTATCTATAAATACCTTCTGGAACCAGATTTTGCACTTTGAAACTATACTTCAATTCCTAATTGCCCATCTATGTATTCAGATGATTCACCAGACGTTAAGGGAATTACAGGGGAATGTCTGCCCCTCTAATTATAAGAGGTTAAACTAGGAGCCATTTCATAACATTTTGAATGCACATTTAATCCTCATGCTTAAAATTCCCATCACTGACAACACTTATGGAACAGAAATATTTTTCCTTTTAATAATACTTTAAAGAAAATTACCTACTTAAGCTGTCAAAGACATCAGAAAGACAAATCACAGGCCCACGTGAGCCCTGAACACAGAGACAGTAGCTGAATTTATTTTTGCAGAGCTTACAGATACATAACATAGGAAAAAAAGGAATGAGATAAAGAGGAACTGCTAAAAGGCACGTAGAAGAAAAAAATCTGAGATTTTAAAGAACCAGAGGAGGACAGTAGACTGCCCAAGACCCATCAGATCTTCAGAAAGAGTCTCATGGACCATCAAGGCATCAATTTCTACAGCAATAGAAAATTACATCATTTAAGTATGTCCTATCTGGAAAACAATCCTCCTCAAGCGATAGATTTGAGAAATATTTACTCAGTATTTTTTGAGGAATTGAAATCCAATATTACCAAAGATGCAGACAAAAAGAATCTATCTATTGTCCAAGGAGCTGACTACATCATCTCTCCTAAAAAGAGATGCTTAAATTACTAAAGATGCAGGAAGGACAGAAATGTTCAGCAGAGACTGCTTTTTATTGACAGAAGCAGACTGATGGCCTTGTACTATGAGAAGGAACTACTTTTTAAAGCAGCACAGCCAATTTCTAAACTGCCACTAGAAAGGACTGAGCACCGTATTTTTAAAAAACGATAATCCCATGTACTCTTCAAACACATGTAGTATGTGCCAATAATAAAACAGCAGGCAGATCTTACTCTTTTTCAGAAAGCGTTATTTCTAGACGGGATTAACAAAAGTTAGTACTCAGGGGGATGCTAATCTGTTCCTTTTGTGATCTAGGAGCACAACATCTTTTGTGGTAATACTTGATAACAGATTGCTAAAAAAAGTTTAAAAAAAGAGAGGCAAGAACAGGGGAAAAATTGCTGAACTATGTGAGCTGCTCAGTAGGCAGAGTCTATTAAAACAAACCCCACATTTCAATACCTCCAACCGCAAAGTTTTACAGAGATCTTTGTAGAACTTATCAACATATAAAGTACACTGTATGAATAGAATGAGGCACCTTGTCCTGGAAAGCTGCATTTCTGAAAAAGATCTACCATGCAAAGCAGAAAAAAATATCAATAATAAATAATCTTCTGCTGCAATAATGAAGCTAGAAAATCCTTTGTTTTACAATGGGGAGAACAGCAATTAGGAGCTTCAAGGTTGTTTTACTTCTCTACATTACTAAGAACTAGAATTCAGCACCCAGTTCTGCTTTCTGCAGTTGAAAAAGGCCTTTGAGAAAACGGGGTAGACACAGCAAAAGGGACACAAAAATAATTACTGCCTCATTGAAAAAGTATTTCATATTAGGAATGAAGTACATATAGGTATCTACATTGTGTAAAATAATGCTGTGGTAAAGAAATGTGACAGCTTTAGCTGGCAAATAGATTGACATAAAAAAGCCGCCCCACCTGCAGAGATACAGGTTTGGATTCTGACTGGACTTCAAAAGCTCAGTCAAAAGAAAGCCAAAAGGTACTTTGACTGCAGAGCAGAAATATTCTTTCTAGGAGAAAACCAAAAGGGATAAACAATTCTTCAATCTAGCACTGTAATAAGAAGAATTTGTAGCCCAAAGGTGAAGATGGACTACTCGAGCTTTTATAAACACACACATTTTCCTCAGTGAGGATGATTAATTACTAGAACATATTAGCATGGAAAGTTTGGCTTTTCCTTTTACTTATTCACGCTTTTAATCTAAAAATCAAGCCTAGATAATCTATGAAATGTGTTAGTTCAAAGAAGAGACTTCTGGACTCAGCAAAATAACTGACTGAAATTACCTGGAATACACAGCAGAAGAGAGAAAATGACCTAGTGGTCCCCTTCAGCTGAAAACACCTGGCTTGAAGAATTTACAGGAGAAATGTCTGATTTCAATTTACCATTTTTTTTAAAAAAAAAAAAAAACACAACAAAAACAAAACCACACCACAGAAGACATAGCAGGGAACTAATAGAAGGCTGCGAAGTTGGATTGGTGATGGAAGAGACCAGTCAAGCAGCTTTAGGAAGTAAAGAAGAGAAAGGAGACTGAAAAAAACATGGTTTGGAAAGGAGGGGATGTAGAACCTTGATTAAAGTGGTAGTTCAAAATCGTAAGGATTAATGATAGAACCTGGTAGTGTCAGAGCACAGAGAGGAAAATGAAACTGGAAATGTTCAAATAGGGATGACCATTAGCCTCTGCATCTTTTTGACTCTCGGTAAAGTGCATCAAGCCTCTCAAGATGTCAATAATATTCATATACATAGTGGGGAGGTAAAATAGACAAACTTTTGAATTAAGACTTTCTTGTGCCCTGCAACTTTATTCTCCCCCAGGCATCTCACATTATACAGGGTGTTAAAAAGTAAACTTTGCTAACAATAGTGGTAAAGAACACTTCATTCTCTTCCTCTTACTTGTATTAACAAATGCCACATACTTTCTTTGCGTCCTCTACTCCAGAGTGAACCATACCAAATCCTTTCATCTTTTCTTACTGGTAAAGTTTTCTAGATCTCTGGTGATTCTCATTTCTTCCCCCAAGATGGTTTCTCCAGCTTTCTACATCTTCACAAATTCAGACAAAATTTGTACAAGAAGTCTAGTAGGGGGAATTATTAGCAGTGGGTGGAGCAATTATTTCTTACTTCTTAAAAACAATACTATCATCCAGTTCCTCTATTCTAGTATGATTGTTCTCTATTGCACAGTAATAAAAATAAAATCTTGCATCAGCAGAAATGGTATCCAACACCTTGGAGGAGAGGATTAAAAAAATAAATAGATAAAGCCTTGTCTTCAAGTGTGTAACTTTATTCATTTGGAAAATCTGGCTTTAGAATTGAAAACACTGTGAGTTCATATCTTGAAACAGCAATAGATGAAGAGATGAATCAAAGCCATGTCAGAAACACTTCAATGTTTTCATTCCACAATTGCTCAGGTCCTCTCCTTTCAGCAGAAACATAATGCCTTTGCAAACAACTGTATCAAAATAAAGCCTCCCCACCTAATGGCTTTTCAGTCTTGAGGTCAACACAGGTAAAATGCATCATTCAGTGCTGTCAAGCACGACAGCACATTAGAGCACACCAAAACAACATTAAAAATGGAAGGCATTTTCCTACTGAATTCAAAAGATTCCTGCAGTGCAAGATATTTGACAAGTTTTGTTGCATAAGAATTCATACATCTTTGCTGACTAATGTTTTCAAACTTTATTAAAAATCAAAAGTTTTTGTAAATCCCTTAAAAATTCTGTTTAACTTGGGAGACGTGTAGCTCTGGGATTTTTTTTAAGGCTGCTTGGAGATTGATCATCAGTTGGAAATTCTCTGCCTCCTAAATTGATGCGCCTTTGTGTCTGAAAGTGGTGAAATTATACCCCTGCAACATCTTTCGCAAGGTCTGCAAACTATTTTCAGATTTGTGGATGTGAGGAGAAAGAGGCACAAAACCTGCCTACTCAAAAGAAGCGCTTTTTAGCAAGAGGATGGTATGTCGACTTGCATATGGTAACACAAACTTGATTTGTAAAATTATGACTAAATTAGAGAAAATCTTACCTACATGTAAGAGTAAACAGTTGTGTTAGATAAATACAGTCATTAACGGGCACAAACCTCACCAGGTATTAAGTTTGACCAGTAACTACAATCTGCCAGTTGAGGTGATTGAATTCAAACCAAGGATTGCTAACAAGCTGACAGAATTGCCATATTTGTGTTACAAAAGGAAACAACAAAACACCATTTAATTCTGCCAAGAGATTAATTTTTCACTTGCACATTATGCATTAACAAGATTATCTATTCTTAAGTGACCAGATATTGTAACTTTTCTATATTTTATAAGAAAGCATGTGACTTACTATAATATTGTGTCAGAAACTGCAAGAACTGTGCAGCTCACAGAATTACAAAAGCCTGTATTCTTGTACCTTCTTAGGTACCACCTTCAATCAAAACCCTGAGAGATTATCCAGAATTAAGGAGCCACACTCCTTGTCTAGAAAAACATTAACAAGCTTAAAGATAAAAGGCTGAGTCTCCTTATATCAGCCTCAGGGAAGCCTGGATCAGTCCCTGGATCAACTCCCTGGCTGAACAGTCTGCCTTTGGAAAGAAAAAGCTAAGAAAAAAGGTGGAAACCCCACATATTATCAGACAACTGCTAGGTTTTCCTCAGGGTTTTCACCTAACCGCACCTCCTCCATGCAATTTATTTGCAGTAGCACCAATCATATATAGGTGAGAAGGCCTCCGAGTAAAATCACAAAGTAGAATTCATAGCAAAGCTCCCGCTACCTTTAGTGGGGTCAGATTTCCACCCCACTGACCTGGGACCACATCAAACAAAAAAGCACAGAACAAATTCACACTTTAGATCATATTCTAAATTTTTCTTTCTACAGAGCTATTTTTTAGCAGCTAGAAGTGCCTAATACAAGATTATCTTTAAGATTTTATGGATTGCAAATACTCTTCAGCATATTTCGGTAGCATTCCTTTATCCAAAGGGAATTCTAAGTTTTAGAATCACATTCCACACAAGGTTTGAAAGAAGCCTGAACTAGTCCCAAAAAGTTCACATCAGCAAAACATTGTAGCTTTCAGTGTCACCAAGCTCTCATTACTCTTTTGGCAGCAGTAATTGAAAACAAGGTCTAGAGGGCAGCAATGACAGGAGTGTCAAAAGGTTAAGCGTACTCAAAAACTACAAAATAAAAAAGGTGAACTCTACAGGTAAATAAAGGAGTTACTCAAAGTATCACTGAACATAAAACAGATGGAAAGGCACTGGACTAACCAAGTCTAACTTAGTTAGAAAATCACCAAGGAAAAATAACAAATACTTCCGAAATCAAATATGGTAAAGTCAATAATAACCACTCTAGGTTTACTGCATGTCATTGCTCCATTATAAATTTTTGGACAAACTTAACATGAGGCTCACCCCAGGAATAAATCATGAAAACCAGCTGAACCTTACCTACTTTGTATTCAATTGGTACCAACCTTTGGTCTGTGAAATGAACTGCAGGCTCAACACTGAACACCCATAATTCGGAGCTGCCAGCATGCACCAATAATTAGTAGGTTAAAATTCCAGTACCTCTGCCCAAATCTTCAGTTTAATGGCAGGAATGGGAACAGTTTCTCAAATTAGAGGGATCGACTTTTCTGAAAGCTGCCAGCCATTCTTCTCACACATATCACTGATAAAGATTTCCCAGCAGCTCTCTTAAATAGCAGAACAAGTAGTTATTCAGATAAAGAATCTACAGGAATCTTTCCTACCCTCAGGTTAGACAAAATGCTATTATTCTAAAGGTACACTCTCCCGTTAAAGGTTGAAACTTTTGTCCAGAAGAACCTGATTGCGTTTGTGCAAGGGGAGTGGCAAGACAGAGAAAAACATACGCATTTTCTCCTCGCATTTAGTACACACAAAGTACGTGTGCTTCATTGCTCATTTTCCTTCATACTGATGCAAAATCAAATGCTTTTAAGAGGATTTTAGAAGATAAAACATAAAAACATAGAAAATAGCAGGCTTTTTCTTGAGTCTTGCTGAAGCAGTTGCATACTGTACTAAAGCAGTGCACATTTTCTCTTCCTGCTGGGCCTTTAGGTATTTTTTCCTGAGTTGTACAACCGCTATTACAGTTGTGCCTTCTTTCAGGCAATCCCCCTGGGAGGCAACTTCCCCTGAGGGAACATGTTTAATGTATTTCTAAGCACCAAAGCCATCAAAAGACTAATCCAGGTAGAACTGCTTTTAAAAGCATTTCCTTGTTCTATAGTACTAATGACAACATTAACTTTTCAACCTTCTTTCCCACACCAAGCAAGTTTTAAGCAAACTTCCAGATGTTACTTGCTCAGCACACCTTCCTGTAGCCACATACTCTTTCTGTAGTTGTGCCAGTCACATCAGTACACAACAACCCTTCGGTCAGTGCATACTTTCATTATAAGCATAGCTGCACGCATTTACTGCCACAGCTTTTCTTACTCTGTGGATATCTGGAACAGACAGGTGATGAGGTAATCTAGCTGAAAGAATCACTCCATTTAGCAGAGACTGAAAGTGCTGTTAACAAAAACATCTAGTAACTGACACCCTTTGTGTCCCTGGGTGTATAAGAAATAAGAATTACCATCTGTTCAGTCATGTCATTCTTTTTTCACCATTGTTTCTCATCTTTATTATCGTAGCCCACTTAGTCATGTCACAATCCGTGAAAGACTTGCATATTGATCAAGTGACAGCAAAATAAGATGCCCATAAGAAACACAGGTAGCAGTTCACAGCACCTTCTCCTCTGCGCCAAGTGAAATTGTAAGCAAAAATAAACAAAGAATGCATCTCCAATCTTTCTTAAATTAATAGGCCCATTTGATTTTAATTGCAGGTTGCACACTACATCAAAAAGAGCTAGAAAATAATTGGCTTGTGAAATCTAGCTTGTTTTTTCCATCCCCCTCAGCTGGCCAATGTTCAACCTTTTTCTTTCAGCATAACCAGAAGAAGCACAAACCAAAAGCCATTTTCAGCCCGTCATAGTTTCGTCTCCCAATTACTCTACTGGGTCCTAAAAGGGAAGATCTTTCAAGGAATCACGGAATCTTCAGAGTTGGAAGGGACCTCTAGAGATCATCTAGTCCAACTCCCCTGCCACAGCAGGATTGCCTAGAGCACATTACTCAGGACGGCATCCAGACGGGTCTTGAAAGTCTCCAGAGAAGGGGACTCCACAACCTCCCTGGGCAGCCTGTTCCAGTGCTCTGCCACCCTCACCGTAAAGACGTTTTTCCGTGTATTTGAACGGAACTTCCTATGTTCTAACTTGTGCCCATTGCCCCTCGTCCTGTCACTGGGAAACATTGAAAAGAGCCTGGCTCCATCCTCCTTAAACCTACCCTTTAGATACTTGTAAACATTAATGAGGTCTCCCCCTCAGCCTTCTCTTCTCCAGGCTAAAGAGTCCCAGCTCTCTCAGCCTTTCCTCCTAAGGGAGATGCTCCAATCCCTCAATCATCTTAGTTGCCCTTCGCTGGACTCGCTCCAGCAGTTCCCTGTCCCTCTTGAACTGGGGAGCCCAAAGCTGGACACGGTATTCCAGTTGTGGCCTCACCAGTGCAGAGTAGAGGGGGAGAATGACCTCCTTCGACCTACTGGCCACACTCTTCCCAGTTGTAAAGTTGCCAAGGATACAAAGTGCCAGCCATGGGGAATGGGCTGGTGCATTCTTTGCTTATGAAACAGGTCTTCCAGTTTCCTGAAGCCCAGTGTAATGACAGCTGAATGAAATTATTTGCTTACCCAAACCTTAACTAAAAAGGAAATATTTTCTTTCAAGCTATGAATACTGTGCATATTCCCAGCTGCCTACTATTCCACTGTCATTTGTAAACATGAGAAACTTGTCCCTGACAGGATCACAATGAACCAGAGATGTAGTTGATGTAGTAATTGGAAATTTTTTTTATGGCCCTTAAGCTACATAATCTTTCATATACGAGCAAAGTGACAATACCAAATGTTCAATTACTTCTTAGGCAATTGAAAATAAGCAAGTCACATTTCATTGTTTTGCTAACTGATACCCTCAGTGCACAGCCTGAAAAGAGCAAGTGCTGCCCCCAGACAAAGAAAACAGTGAAGTCATACCCAAGGTGTTCGCGTTCATCTTCAAGTCATAAAATGAACAGGTTCATTTTGAATCTGTTCATTTTGAACAGCAGCTAATCAAAATGTCTCGGCTAACCACAGTGCAAGATAGTTCTTAATCCATAACAGAATGCTTATTTCTCAGGCACATACTTGTCTGTGGCTGGACTAGTTTATAGCAAATGGTTGACAAAAAATTGCAATGATTTTTACTGCTGTGAGAACAGAAACAGACTGATTATAGATAGAATGCAGTAACTGGTTTTCAAGAGATAGAGATACACAATTTCTGGTTTGCAATAATTGAAATAGGAAGCCTTAGCAAACTCAGAGAAGCTATTGCTTTTTAGTGACTATCACCATAACTATCAATACGTATTTCTTTTTATTGAGTCTGCCAATTTTGGACAAAATATTTTAATGGTGTTTCAGACTTGTTTTGAGGCCAGTTAGGAGATACTCACAAATGTAATTTTCTGTCAAATGCTGTGTTAAAATGCTATTCTGACATGTTCTGTGCGCTCAGGATTACATCAAACTAGTACGGAAGTTTACAGAGATTATTGTGAAGGTAGATCTACAGAAGTTATTTAACTGAATTGCAAACTTATTCTATGAATCTTCCTGTCTGCCTTTAATTAAGAGGAACTTCTGTACAAGTTTGATGAATTCTCAGTGAACTTAATTCATGTGGATAATTGGGGAAAAATACCGTAGCCTACAGGAAAAAAAACAATACACAAACAGAACAAAACAGATTTTAAAATAAGAGTCAGCAAAGGAATATGCAAAAAAATGCAACGTACACATATCAGTTTATGTAAATAATCACTGGTCCACTGAAGCCTTTGACACAATTACTATCTATGCAAAACAGCGATGTGTTTCTGTATAAATAAGAACAAAATGGACTTAACCAGCCTATCTTACCATTTTGCCAGGCTCTCAGCCAAGATCTAGATCAACTGAACTCTCCTTATTTAACAAAGGTTAGCATTAATTTTCTCTTTTGATTCAGTAGCTGGCCATGATTCCAAAACCATCAATGCTCCACCTGCACAGTTGAATTTTTGTAACATGCACAGCTGACCACAGGGGACCGACTGTCACTGCCAACAGTCCTCCATAAAGGCCACTGAACAAAGAGCATTGTGACAACAGCGTATCTCATTAAGAGTTCATAGCTTGCCATAGCAGTTTGCATTAATTGTGACTTTATACCTTAAAATGGATGGTGCAATTCTAAGATATGTATAATTAAGCATCTTAATCTTACCATTGTCTTCAATGGAGAAATAGAGGATGTCACTGGTTGCATTATCACCTTCCTTCAGGACGTAGCTGATCTTCATTTCATCAATATCAGCTAAGAAAAGAATATGCTAAATGAATCATCATAGAATTTTACTACAGAATATAGGACATCATTCATTCTACCTTTACTATTTGATTACTTACTAACAAACTGGCTAATTTGTGGATAAAGCATTTCAGCAACCAAACCGGTATAATGTGGCATGGCCTCTTATACTGGTCTATACTCAAAGTCACATCCTTGTTTCAGCACATTAGGAAGAATTACTTTGCTATAAGTAACTTGAATCCATTGGGAGTAAAGATCTGCCCATTTTTTAAAGATAAATTTAACTTTAATCAGTTTTCTAAGCTCTTCTATAACATACACAACTGTTGCAGGTACACTGGCAATGAATATGTGAATGCATTAAACAAATCACAAATAGATCTAAAAGTCAATAAAATGTTTATTTGATATTCCCAGAGAATAGGGGGAAAACACCAGGATATTTCTATTACGCTAAAGTTGCAGGTGTATTATTCTGTGCCACATTTCACCTATATGAAGACTTCAGAAAATTCTTCTGTTTTTATTTTAGTTAAATAAACACCAATTTCATTTGATATAAAAATGTTTGAGACATACCTCAATGTTCTTTATACTCCATTCAGCATTAAGCTGTTCTAGAGCTAATTCTAGCTAATTCTAATTATCTACCAAGATACTTACTCCCCTAGGGTTAACAGTTGCTCTTGTCCTGGCATGGCAGATTTGGGTGCTTTCTGTCAACTGAAAATGTATGAAACATTCTTGAAGGAATAGCAAATGCTTTTTCACAACACTGTAGTTTGGCAGATGAACTGCAGACCTTTCAAAATAAACTGTGTTATCATAATCTTAAAGCTACAAGTTTGGAAGCTATAGATAAATACATAAAATGGAGATAAAGACTTTTTCTCTCCCCAGGTTGTTTTCTCTTGCAAAAGAAAGGTAATATACTTGAGCACATAAAAATAATGGAGACCTCTAATCCTATCATAGTGTCTAATGAGAATTTTGGTAAACATTGTCCCCCCTGCTGATAGTCAAAGAAGACTGGAGGGAGGCAAAGTCTAGGCTGGAAGTTTCCTTGTGAGCACTTTCAGCATACTATTCTATCCAGGACAGATGAACGACAGTTCTAAATGCAGCAAACTCCATAAGATTGGCTGGAGCACAGGAACAGATAGGAAGTCTGGCTGCTGTCACTGTGCCTCACCATCCTCTGAGGCTCTTCCCTCTGCATCCAGGATGGTTTGGTGGAGCTGACATAAATGAGGCCTCCCTACCTACTGGGCTTTCTGGGTGTCTCCTGCCTTTTTTTTTTTTTTTTAATATACCGGATCCAGCGATGTACAGAAATGTTAAGCACTTTTCCAAACAACTTTCTCTGAAGACAGTGATTTTTGAGCCTGGGTTTAATTTCCAGGCAGGCAAACAGGTACTTCAGTCTTCAAAAAGAAACTGGTGTGGGATCTGCAAATCACCAGATTTTATCCCATCTTCTTATGGGCAGTACCATGCTTTGTACACAGTAAGATGTACATTTAACACACAGTAGGAAACACATTAATGCATGCACATACAACACAGAACTGTTCTATTGTGTCTTCATAAATAAAACAAACCTTCATTTCTAAAATGCATGTATTATCATTCTGATCATTTGCATATCCTTCGTAGTTTAAAATACATTATTTTCTAAATCCCCTGAAAAAAAGATTAAAAAATTATAACACAAAACAACAGCTCATTGAACCCAATGTTTATAAGCAAATACAACCATCAGCACCAACCTTGTGTAAATGTTCTAACGCTCTCATTTCCAAAGCCAGTATTAACGATGAAGCCATGCTCCGGCCCATCTGTTATTTTGTATTTCAACAGCTTGTGTGGACTGTCTCGATCCTCTGCCTGTAGTGCCTTACTAGTGATCAGGAAGCCTAGGTGTCCAGCTGGAAGCCTTCTCAGAGTAGGGGCACCCTTGTTCACCACTAACTGTGGCACTCTGTTGTCCAGTGAACTGATCCGAATCCTCATCATCTGGGGTTGGTGGACCTCCTTGATAGTGTCAGGGAAAACATAAAAGTTTGTGTGGGTCCCATCAGTCACAGAGAAAGAGAAACTATCCTGGCTGGTTTCTGTACCATCATGTCTGTAGCTGATAAGATTCTCATTCAAGTCTTGTTTGGTGAAGCTGGTGACTGGGTAGCTGTTATTATACAAAATCTGTCCATGCACTGGAACCTGAGTGACAGTGAATAGGAGTAAATGGTCAGGCGTGTCCCCATCTTCCACGGTCAGCTCAAAAGGGGTGATCAGCCTGGTCTCCCCTTCCTCAACAACCAGGTCACCAATAGTTAGAATTGGCTTTTTATTGTCCACATCTGTGATGAAGACCCTGAAGGTACGGAAGACTGGGTTATGGCCATCTGTCACTTTGAACTCAAAACTGTCCACCTTCACCTCATCCTCTGCAGTGTGAATGTAGTAAATCTTGTTGCCAGCAAGTTGGAGTTGAGTAAAGGTAACAACGGGTACTCCAGGACTGTCTGAATTCTCTAGATGGCCCCGGGTTGGGGACCGGGTGACACTGAAACGCAAATTTTCATCAGGACTGTTAACATCACTTGTGCTGAGCAGGTCAGTTGTGAGTGTCACCTTTCCACCTTCTTTCAGAGTTACACCCTTGTTGATCACCTCAGGGAAGACTATATCAATGCTACCAATGGTAATATAGAAGTACCTGTCTATCAAGGCATTAATGCCATCAGTAACATCAAATTTAATCAAATCACGCACTCCAGGTAGGCCAGTATGAACGTAGCGGATAAAGCCCTGGTCTAAATCATCTTGTGTGAAGTTTGTGCCTTGCGTAATGTTGTGCAGCACTTCCCCTTGCCTGTTCAGATGCTGTAAGAAACCCTGCACAGGTGCCAAACGGATGACATAAACAAGGTTCTTGTCCTCTGAATCAATGTCTGTGGCTTTAAGGTCTCGACTAGAGATGACCTTTGACTTGCCAATCTCTACTTCCAGACCATTGTTGATTGCCATCCTGGGGGTCTCATCATCTACCAGGATCACCATAATCGGCACATTCTGCTCCACTGTGTGGTGCCCATCTGTCAGCTGAATTTGGAAGCTATCTTCTTTCGTCTCTGAGTCATCATGTTCATAAACAATGCTGGAAGCCTCCTGGATCTCCTCCAGGGTGAAGCTGTGAACAGGCACAGTGCCTGTGGACAGCTGCTGCACAATCTGCCCGTGCTTAGGAGGGACAGCAATAACAAAATGCAGTTCATCTGGAGGCATGTCTGCATCAGCTCCATTGAGGATGGGGGTGTCAATCACCAGGCTCATCCCCTCAAGCACAACAAATTCGTATACAAACAGCTCTGGCTTTTCATCATTGGTGGGGATGATGACAATGGGGAAGAACTGGTGAGGTGAGAAGTTAACACCGTCAGAGCACTGGAAAGTGAATCTATCCTTCACAGGCTCCAGCCCTTTGTGAATGCTCTGCACATAGTTGACATGGCCCAGACGAACATCTTTGATGGAAAAAGCACTAATGGCAGTACCGGCTCTAGACTTCTCAGACCCTGGGGCTGGAGAAACATTCTCCAAATACCCTGAAGTGGACTGAACTGTGACAATGCACAAGATGTCATCTCTGGGAGTATCTATGTCCTCCACATCCAGCTGATCCAGAGTTAGAGTACTCTTCCCTCCCTCGAGGACACGGAGCGGCTCTGACGCGACCACCACTTCAGGTGCAATACTGTCCACAGGTAATATAGTTACAGCCACACGTACCCTTTGTACTGTGCTGCTTCCCACCACCCATTCACCAGAGAGGTCAGAAATGGTGAGACTGAAGGAATCATACCTCTTTTTCAAGCCAATCTCTCCACTGGTGTGAGCATAGGCTACTGCTCCGCTGATGAGGTCGTGCTGGTTAAACTTTTCTGATCGTACTCCATCCACAAGGATGTCACCCAGCTTGGGTGGATCCTGCACAATGAAGGTCAGCACCAAGTCATCTGTATCGTCATCTGTACCCTGGATAAGCGAGGTAGTAATTTCAGTAGCACCATTTTCCAGGACATCAATGGCTGCTCCCATCCACCTGTGACCACCAGGCAGAGCAATACTTGGGTTTTCATCATCCACAGGCTGCACAGCAATCTTGACTGTGATTGGCACATGATGGACTCCATCACTCACTACCAACTGGTAAGAATCACTAGCAAACTCATCACCGCTGTGCTTGTAGGAGATGCGCCCACCAGCAATATCATCTAGCAGGAAAGATTCCCCTTGCACCATCAGACCCTCCTCCAAATAACGTAGTTGACCATGCTCCGGTGCTTGAGTTACAGTGAAGACAATCTGTTCTGCAGATGTGTCCTCATCTGTGGCATCCAGTTGATTGCTGGTGAGAAGGAAGCTGTTTCCCTCAAGTACAGTGAAACCTGTATTGGTGATCTGAGGTGGCTGGTTGTCCACTGGCTGCAGGAAGAGAGTAAAGGTACCTTGTAGAGAATTGCTAGCTGAGTCCTCCACAAGGAATGTGAACTGAACCACTCGTGGTGTGATCCCCAGCTCCTGATCTGGAGGTCGATACGCCACCTTGTGGTGGTTGACTTGGGCTTGCGTGAAACGTTTGATGGACACCTCGGGACTGTCGGCCAACACAATCTCTCCAGTGACCACAGAGTGGTTCTCATCTGTGTCAGTTGGGGGTGTCAGTAAAGTGTACTTCAGCTCCCTGTCATCTGTATCCAGATCAGTGTACCGTAAATAGTGCTTCTTAAAGACAGTCAGCTGGTATTCATGCACTGTCATCTGCAGGCTAGTACCTGGGTACAGTGCAGGTGGCAGATTGTCTACTGGTTGGACTTTGACAGTGAGCACGTGCTCCCCTGACCAGTTAGGGGGGTCATTGTCATCCTGCAGCTGGAACACAATGCGGCCCATCACTGGGCTGGCACTGTGAGCTCCCACGTGCCTGAAGAACAGCCGCCCATCCAGGATGTCCTGCTGCAGCCACTCGTTCACCACCCTCTCATACACGCGTTCATCCTCCACAAAGTGCCATGGGAAGGAAGAGGAGTCACTCTTCAACCCTGCTCCGCTTTCTTTGGTCGCGTAAGATGCTGGTTGCTCTGTCTGACGCAGCAGCAGCTCACCAAAGTGGTGGGAGTGTAGTAGCGACCTTGCAGAGTCCCCAACCAGGACAAATCGGATAGAGGCATCATCAGAGTCAATGTCTGTGGCACTGAGGACAAAAGGTGAGATTTGGACAGTCTGGTGCTCACTCAGCACCAGACCCGTATTTGCATTCAGCAGCGGTGGCTGATCATCATCAGGAGCAATGGTGATGGTGTACAGAAATTCAACCTGGTGCTGCCCATCTGCCATGCGGAAAACAATGTTGTCACTGTAGCTGTGCTCACTGCCATCATGCTGATAAATCACTTGCCCTGCTGCTAGCTCTGCAGCAGTAAAGTACTTGCGGCTGAGCGGTACACCCAACACATTGAGCTTCCCGTATCGCAGACCTCGTGTGACCCAGACCTTCACCTCTTTCAGATTGTCCTCATCACTGATCTCCAAGGTGCCAGAGAGGGACCGTGACTGGCCCTCAAAGAGCATCAGCTGTGGGCCAGCCACATGACTGAAAGTGGCCACAGGGGCCAATGTGTTCATGGGCTTTACCAGGATGACAAAAGCAAAAGGCTCTGAAGAGGCACCGTCAGGATCCAGCACTTCCATTTCCACCTGGTAAAGCCGCTCCTGGTCAGAATCCACGGTAGGGGGCTGGTATGCAATTTTCATCTCCCTCACCTCCTGCTGCGAGAAGGCAATGAGGGGGTGGCTGGGGTCATCGGTGCTGAGCAGGAAACCTTGCTGCTGTGGGTCACTGGGCCAGGAGGAGGTGACATTGAAGACCAGGAGGTCCGGGGGGGTCTCCAGGTCCTCAGCAGCCAGCATGTCCAGGGTGAGGGCAGTGAGCGCAAACTGGTCCACCTCCATCATAAGCAGCGCCAGGAAGCTGGGCTTGGGCGGTGTGTTGTCAGCCCCTTCGCGGATCCGTACCAGCACCTGGAAGTACTCCCGCTGCTCCGGGCCAGCAACAGGCAGCACGGATACCCGTGCCGGGATGGAGTCCCGGCCGGGGGAGGCGGTGGCCGCCGTGTGCTGGTAGCGGACCCCCGCTTGCAGCACAGCCGAGCAGTCCCCGCTGTAGCCGGCGGGCAGGGGCCGCCCCTCGGCGTCCAGCAGCCGCCCGTAGGCGGGAAGGGGGCCGGTGCCGGCGGCTTCGGGTGGCAGCAGGGTGAGGCGGCAGCGCCGGCCGGGCTCGCCCTCGGGGAAGCCCAGCACCTTGCCGTCCAGGGGAGCGCTGAGCCCCCGCAGCTTCTCCACGGGCAGGGGCAGGTTGCGGCTGAGCAGACGCAGCTGCTGGAAGAGCACTTCCACCTCCAGCGTGAAGGGCACGACGAAGGTCCGGCGCGGCGAGTCGTAGCGGAGCTGGAGGCGCAAACGGTACCGGCCGGGGCTGCGGGCCCCGAAGTGGGTGTAGGTGACCTGCCCGCGGGCGAAGGCGCAGGGGAAGCGCGGCGGATGCAGGGCTCCGGCGCGCTGCGGGCCCGGCCCGCTCCCCAGCGCCGCCACCGCACACCTGTCCCCCGGCCGCACCCGCAGCACCAGGTCCGCCGCCGGGTCCAGCGAGACGGAGCGGCCGAGGGGGACGCGCAGCCCCCGCTTGGAGACCAGGATAGCGGAGGCATCGGGCTCTAGCGGGGGGTCCGCCATCCCCCGTGCACTCAGGAGCCCCAGCAGCAGCAGCAGCAGCACCGCCGCGGCCGGAACCCCTCGCGGCATCCCAGCCATTGCCCGGCTGCTGCGGGGCGCTCC
>VYZM01003170.1:26384-53359 GCA_013398915.1 Dromas ardeola
AAAAAGTGTCTAAAAGCCCTTTCACAATTACTAATAAATTTCCATCCAATTTCTGCACTAGCTGAAGTCAACATAAGGAGAATAGCTGGAGATTCTTAGGAACTTTATCATGAACCCAGAGTTACCCACTCTTGCACCTTTTAGAGAGAGATCTGTTAGGGTCAGTAGGCTAACACTACATGTCTAAGTGGAATGCTAAGAACATCCTCAGTAAGTAAAAACCTACCTTCAGTAGAGAAAGGTTTTTTGCAATCTTTTTCCTAAGATCAAGTTAATTTGTACAGTGTTTAATTTGTATCGTTTTATGTTTCACTTCAAATAAGTGAACTGGAGCTTCAGCAGATGCTTAAGAGCGTTTTGTTGTATTGGTGTAATGACTCCTTACTTTTTAAATAATTAGAGGAAAGTATTCGAGAGTCTATTTAAATAGTGAGAGGAATAACCTTAAGACTAACATCTTTGACTCGAAATTGGCCTTCTATTGAGGGATACTGTGACCTTGCACACTTGTCCATTCTCGTTTCGTCTCCCCAGTCAACAAGGATTTACTATAATGCTTGAGATAACAGTCCTTAGGTACGTTTATGTTCAAAGGAGGCCATTGCGCACTGAAGAGCCCAGAACCATGAGATGTACTCTTTCTTATTTAACCTGATGCTGCCAGTCTTGCAAGACGCAGGGACATTTGTCAAGGCCTACCTCCCCAAGTTTATTTCAAACAGACAGGATGTCATGGCATCCGAAATGGCCATTCATGCAACACCCCTCACCCCCAGTCAGTTGAAGTTGCCGACTTACATACTTCACGTTAAAGCACAGGGCTCCTTGCATTCTGGATGAGCAGATGTGACAAATGAAAGCAAACAAATGCACTAATTTAGAAGCTTTTCATGTAAAATTATTTTAGGGTTAAATTACAGCATTAGTATGAGGACATAAGGTATTTAAATCCACGTGTAGAGTGAGAAAGCTCCCTCTGAAGTTTATTTAAATAAATATATGAATGGTCAGTCTTCACTTAGAATTGAGAATGTTCCAACATTGTACAAGTGCATACCATAGCTTCATGATGTTCATATAAAAATTTCGCATATTATTGTAAAAATACAATTACTAATGAAGAACCGTGTAATCATTACAAACAGTCACAAACTTTGTGATGAAGTTTCCTAAGCAAACAGCGCATGACCAACTAAAGGTGCATGCAGGTTCTTCCTTCTATATTAACATTGAAAATATAAACACTAAGTAGTCCATCTATAATATTATTTTCCTCACAGACGAGTTAGTTCTTAGTCAGATGCAATTAAAAAACAGGTAGCAATTTTATATGGGAAGTGATTGAATACTATTCAATTTTTAGAAAGGTTTATTCCAGTTAAACAGGGGGACAAAAATGATGCTGCAGCTGCCGTCATCAGGACCTCTTTAGGTCCTCCCTGTCTTGCAGCTGCAGAGCACAAATGAAGTCCAGGAGCTCCCCATGGAACGCTCCAATAGGCATTTCATACCGTAAGTCTCCCCTACGATAGAGCCAGTGGCTTCATTGAGTTTGATTGACAAGGTGGAGCAAATGGGCAGTGACACATACAAACATCAAGGAAGATTCCCTGTGCACAAGGCTCCTAAACTCATGGTTTTGCTGTCCCTTTGCTAATTTGCAGTAGCATTCTGGGGTACAGAGACAAGGCTTGCAAACAGTTACAAATTTTGAAAAGACCAACTTTTTACTCCTGTAATCTTAAATGTTAGTGTCAGATCCGAAGCATTCTGCCCAGACAAAACAGTATTCTACCACAAGGAGAGGGGGAAACAACAAGTCTTCAGTATCTGGCTACAGGCTCCAAATACACCCTTGGGCACTTCTGCCTAGTGTCGTCCCCAACCAGAGGCAGGTTCTGCAGAGTGAAGAGGACAAGGCAGTCCCACCTAAAATCATGTGCTCCTGCATACACACCAGCTCTACCCTGTACAGTAGTAGGAGCAGCATTTACCTTTAAATGCATTCCTAGACTGCCTGATTAGTACAGGTACATAACAACAACAAAACCAACTCCTCTCCAAGAAAGTTAACACCTCATGGACCTCAAGAATTGCACCAGAACACAAAGGTAGAATGAGACACCTGTAAGGTGAGAGGTATATTTTGAACCAATGTACTTTCCAAATCAATTTAAAGCAGTTAGAAACCCATGAGCATATTCAGTGACTATCCATGAAAATAAGATCAGGGGATAAGTTCTCTAACCACACATGGTAGTCCAGAGTAGAAACAGATATTGACTTACATCTCAATTAAGAGAGCAAGACCATGACCAAAGGCTAGACACTGCTGTTTCGTACATTCATATTTCTATAAATATATGCAACATTCTAAAAAGTTTACAATGTCCATCTATTAAAACCGTACTTAAATACAAATGTAGCGAGATCCCAATGGTTATGTGCACCTTTGAAGAAGCACAGAAACAGAAATTAGCCTTTTATTCTTCTCACTTAAGTTTCAAAAACATTTCATTGTACAAACACTTCATCTGTGTTTGATTTCTGGTGGCCAAGTAGCTACCCAGGCATGTTTACTGAGTGCATGGCACCGGTTTCCTTCCCTCCTTCATGCTGCAGGTGTTCCCTCTGTGACATTTCCTGATTTTATAGAAGATATACAGACAAACTTCTGCCCAGGTAGGTCAGGTTGCTAATTTATCTATCTATTACTCTACTGCCTATAATCTTCCTTCCGTCTTACATAAATAAATCCCAAACCATGCATTTGGATTCTTTGAAACTAATAGGCTAGTCCTTCTCTTCTTAATAACTCTTAGTAGTCTTTAGAATAACTAGGAGAAGGTCAACGAGGTTGTTCACATGAGCACTACCAACATCAGAGAGGATTACAGAATCAGTAGCTGCCCTCAGAGATCTGCTCAGGTAGACCGGCCAGCCCTTCATGCAGACAGTCCACTGTACTCCAGGCAAAACTCCCCTGACAGGAGAAATGGCTGGAAAGCTTTAACTCTTTCCCACACACAGAGAAGCTGCCTGTTCACCTTTGTGTGGAGCGGACGTAAAAAGTTTGCAGAGTAGAACAGGAGCGCTTTCATGACCCACCATTCACTGCAGAGGTTAATTTGAGAGGTGTGGGCTCCTCTAGCTGTCCCCCTAACGGAAGAGAAACTATACAATTTTAGAATGCATCTTGCCACCTATGAAAGTTGGTAGGTATGAAAAATAGACAAGAAAAAGTCAGTCAATGGAAGTTAAAGAAACCTTAAGCTAAAGCAAATGCCATGTATTGTACCACAATACAGAAATACAGCAATAAATTATATGCATTAAATATTTATGGATATAAAAGGATTTTTCTTTAATTCACATACAAAAAAGTTATAAGGTATTGACACATCTTTCAGATTTCATCACTGTAAATTCTATTTCACACGAAACTAAAGTGGCGGATATGCCAAATATTTAATCTGTATCTTTGCTCTAACTCATTCTAAATCAGGACGGATTACATAAATTTGGTCTTCCACAGCAATGTGCCCCATTTTATCAATTGGTTTTGTTTTCATCAAATCTGTAACCTAGCAACTTTACTACAAAAACAGCAAAATTTTCTTTAGATCCATTCTTTAGCAGAATATAATTTGATAACTTTGTGCACCCACAATTATTAGAAGCTACTGCCACCCTGGAGACTTGCTCCCTGTATTTACAAAACCAAAAGCAGTTGAATGGCTCTAAAAATTGGCCATTTCTCATATTTGAAAGGAGAAAATGGCATGATTTTTTTTTTTTTTAACATTTGATGACTGATGGATTAAAATAAGTTAACATACTGGAAGAGCAGTAGGATTGGTCAGAAGTCTTAGGAAACTGAAATCAAGTTAACCCCCTGTTTTACTTGCAAGAGGCACTTTTTTCACTCTGTGAACTTTCACATTGTTATGTTTTAGTGCTATTTTCCTTTTCCTAAATGTAACCCAAACTTCTGAGCTGAATCCATCCCTGAAGATCCCCCAAGCCCTGTAGCAACTATTCAAATTTTTCTTATTTTGATGAAGAAACACGGAAAAAGCTTACACAAATTAAAGCCAAAACCAACATTTCAATATCCTGCTAGGAATGGACTTGAAGTTGTCCTGTATTTGTATCAGAGTTTTTCCACACAGGCTTATCCTCAACAACATACTGGGGATTTTTGGCATGCGATGTGGTGCTACGTTGATGCAGTGATACGTCTGCTTAGGACCTATGAAACCAGATGCTACCCATCTTATCTGCACCATCTGCTCTGACATAGATATCAGAGGATCCAAGTTCAAATTCTAGCTGTTGTATGTTAAATATAAAGAGGATTTAGTTGGCTCCTAGTCAGTGATGCCATTCTGCTCTAGGGAGTCCTATGCACTCTCCAATATTCAGGGGATCTGATCTATATCTTTCCTTGGGACAAAGACCCTTGTGTTTCTTAAAAAAAATTAGAGACGAGGCACATTGCTAGATCACAGCAGTACTTTTCTGAAATACTAATTCTGTGAAGTGAGAAATAGTTCGTACTTGTTTAGCTTCCCCATAAAGCAGAAAAATAAGAGTATTCTACTGTTGATGCTAACCATTTGAAAAATAACCCCCTTTTTCACCACCACAAAATACCTCTACCCATATGTAACATTTAAAAGATTCTAGAATTAGCCTTCTCCTTCTTACTGCATTGTTTCTATTTATGCTAAATGAGAAAGTTATTCAGATTCATGGGACAAAAGAGGCTGAATGTAGGTGCTCGTAATATTACCAAGCTACTCAAAACAGCAGAGACGGGAGGAGAATGAAAGCAATAAAACCACGTTTCAGGGTTTATACTCACTCAAGTGAGTAAGAGTAGACTGGCGTTCACCTGGAGGTTTTGCTTGTTTTCTTTTTCGACAAAAAGGTTCTCTTCCAAATGAAAGCACTGATTTGACAGAAAAAACAGCTTTTCAACACAGACATCTACTTCAGTGGTTTGAAGTAGATACTTACAATGTGGAGAGCACTAATTAAGCCAGTGGAACCAGCTGACTCCAGGCAGGACTCAGGAGACAGGTTCAAGCCTTGGCTCCAGGCAGCACAGCTACATGGGAGAACAGTGCCCAAAAGAAAACCTGTGGCACATATTCCCCAGGCAGCCTGGGTCAAAAGGCAAGGTGGGCACTTTAACACCGGTCTCCCATAGGCCAAATTAATACCTAGGCTAGACTAGATCAGGTGAATCCACCCCCTTGGAGAATCTCAGGTTACCCTTAACACAGCATAACACGTATTATTAAGGCTTTTCCACTTGTGACATCTCAGCATGCAGTTTCTTGCCTCCTGTGGCCACAACATTAATGTACAGAAACACCAAGAGACTTGAAAAATTCACTTTTTTCATGCCCCAATTTTGAGAAAATAGTTTCTGACTTAAGTCTTCTAAAACACCAAACCCATAAAATCTACTAAAACCCCCATATACAGGATATATATTTGGCGACGTGGATGTCCACAGTAGGATGTTCATGCACCCTGCACATGCACCTAAATTAGCTGTCACACATTCCAAGGCACAGTACAGATGGTGCAAGCATCACTAGAAAGGTGCTGCTCAGTGAGAGGATATGCAGTAGAAATAACTAATGCCATGTCTCATTGCTTTTTTTTTTTTCCCACCCTGCCTCCCCAACCTTTGCCTTTTAATGAGTACATCTAACTTCCAACACACACTTATTTTATGCAACTATTCTTCTATTAACAAGAACTGGCACAACGTAAGTAAAGGCTAGGCAACTTTGTGAAGACTATTCACAGTAAGATTAAACAAATACAAGGACAAATACAAAACCAAATACATTTAAAGCTTGAGTCTTTGAAAGCTGATGCTTTAAAGCTTTTTCATTAGTCACATACAATTATAGTTTTCGTTTAAAAAGTAACATACAAATTTACTCACTATGACTACAAAGTATAAATACTGTCTTAACCCTGATAATAGCTTAATCAGTAAGAGATAACAGCTATACTGATTTATTTGGTGATATAAAGTCAGAATATGGCTGCCCTAGTTTAAAGCAAGTTTGAACATCACATGGCATTTTAGATTCAACTGTTCGTGTTGTGTGCCCTAGGTCACACAAGGAACCTCAGTGGTACCAACACAGGAGCCTGTTACTCTCCATCCACAAACAACACAACTCTAACTGTTCCAGAGAAGCAGTGAGCTTTTCCCAAGGTCAGAAGTCAGACTTCTCATGGTGTCCTCTAGGGGTTCAGTGCCTAGGAAATTGCTGGTTTGTAGCACGTGTCAAAAGAACGCTCTGCACTGTGCTATTATCATGGCAGGTTCTAGCTAGGAGCATAACCATGACATGGTAGAAGCTCTAGCTAAAACAAACCTGGCTTTTACATCAGAAAAACAATCTCCTAAGAAGTGGAATGCTACAGAGCTTTTTCTTGTTCTCTCCTTTACATCATCCGGCCTTCTAGTATTTCTCAGTAATCACAAACATTTTGGCCAGTCACACAGTTTAAAAGGAAAACAAAACACACATCCCCAACCAGAAAATAAACAAAACTTATTTGTAATATGAAACAGAAGCTAAGCAAGGAACAAAATTTTTAAGAGTAATTTGAGAGATATTCAATTGTGTTATCAGTAAAACAAATCTTCCCAAGTTTAGAAATGCAAAACAACTGAGAGAAAACTTACTAAAATAATTCAAATCAATAGAAAGAAGAGCTGCCTACCTCTACAGCTGATGGCAAATGCTCATTTTCACAGACTAGTCACTGCTCTTTTAAAACTTCCACACTCTGAAGTTAGCTTTGTCTACTGAACTGGTGACCTCTGCAAACCACTGCTTTAAGGTCTGATTCTCCTGACAGGTGTTAGGAGCTGGTGTTGCTGGGCTGACCTGATTGGCACCAGCCTTCATTTACACCTGGGGAAGGGTCTGCACATCCCCACCCCAGCAGGTGAGATCAATGGAGTCATCACATGCATCAAACTGCCTCGTTGCTCTGAGTTTGCAAGACCACAGGCTAAATAAGCAAAGAAACAAGCTTCGGGTTTGAACTACATAATTCTTTGGGTTTTGTTTGTTTGTTGTTGTTTTGTTTTGTTTTTTAAAAAAAAGCTTATAGATTTTCTGAGGAAAAGTCTTTACAGCAAAACCTTCTATAATTTGTAGCTGCTTTGAAGGCAGAAAGGGTGGTTTTACATCACAGAACAATCCCATTACCACAAAGAGCCCACCACAAAGAGATTATTGTAAGTCTCCCATTACAAACATTGAAGTCCTTTATTTAAAAAAAAAAAAAAAGTCCCCCCCAACACTCTGAAGTTACTCCCCCATCAAAACTTCTTCTTTCCCCATCCTAATAGCATGTTTGGAAACACTGAACAAGGAGAGCAATTCATTTCAGGCTGCAGTATGCGTACAAGCCCTCATCATAGCTTGTATTTGCAAGCTATTGATTATTCTCTATTTACAGCACTGAGTTTTGCAACAGGTTTATGAAGTTATCTGCTTTGATAAGCCAAGATGCAAGCTATTTTGACTTAGTTCCTCTGGCAATTATTTAAATCTTTGATTTGAACAACCACTCAGATGTTACGTGTCCGAAAGTTCTCACCTGAAGAATGCCACTACTGTACTATAGATGTACTTACATATTTCTAACTACTTAGTTAACCTTAAGAGCATGATAAAGTTTATTATAAACAAAAGTATGCCACAGCATGGTATTTTCTCAAAGCTTTTACATTCCCTGTTTTCTAAACTCTCCCTAAATGTAACACCTTTCTTATCATCATAAATATTAGAAATCTGTGCTGCCAGTATCTGTGCTTGCCATTACCAAAGCTACAAAAAGGTAGGATCATCTTCCTACTTCTGTTAGTTACTCTCTCGGTTATACATCCAACATTTGCATTAACCTTCTTAATCACACTTGAAAACTCACACTGAGTTATGCACTGGGTCTGCCTGCCTTCCAGGATACGGGCCTGAATTCCTGGATCTTAAATGCACGTTTCACAGCCTTTTTACCCCTATAATACTGGAAATTGTAGCACACATATGCCTCAGAGTGAATCCACACATCTTTACAGTGAATACTACACATCCTTAGATTGATGTTATGGTTTTCTACAAGCTTTTCTTAAGTGAAAAAATTATTCTTTAAGTAGCAGAAGGTTGTATGTCATCTTTTGCGTGTCTAGTATAATTTGTGCCTCAATAGTTTGCTAGGTAGGATTTGTAATGGATCTACGGATCAATTTTTCTGAGAAGGCATGAAAAAAAAACTGGAATTAGTTTTCCTTACCTAAAAATCACACACTTTTACACATTTTCTTAATGGATATACAAAATAGCCAGGGCATCAAAAGATCTTGGAATTCTTCCTAAACTATTTTAGAAAACCAAGTCTAACATGACGTTCAGGGCAAAAACCTCAAATAAACAAAACTCTCTAGGCAAATAAAATGTATTTCTAGGTGTCAATAAACATTAATTTTCTTTTTTCAAATAGGTTTTAAATGAAAAATCTACCCTGAACTGAGATTTATGACCTTTTCGTAGCAGTAGAAAGCTTACAGCTGGCTATCGTCATTTCTTTGTCAGTTTTTGCTGTCTGCTATGGAATAATACAGTTCTTTAAACTGAGTGCACCAAACATTAATTGAAGCAGTAATAAGCAGGCAGAGGGTATTTCCTGGACATTAGTAAGTGACCGAGAGAAGCCCATACCCTTGGGATTAACCTTAGGTGCTTATTAACAGTTAGGAAATATCCTGCATGCTGTGCTTTTTTGCTTTGAAAGATTTTGAAGAAAAATTTATCTTGTTAAGGTATTTTATAATTAACAATGGTTTTGATCAACAAGTATAATACAGACTATTTCTAAATATTACTTATATTTTAAAAAATGTGGGCATTTTGTATTGCCTTAGCATCAAGTTCAGCAAATATTTCTCAATATAATCAATTTCGTCTAATTAGTGGAAAAACTCATTTACTACCTGTAAGAGAACTCTTTTGTCCCTGTAGCACTGTATCTAGCATTTCTTCAAGAATTTTTAGAATCTAAAGGATGCATTACAGTTGTGTATGACACTCTAAAGCCTTAAGATTTAAAAAATACAGCTATTTCCGTCCTGCCTATGTTTCTGATAAGTTGCCTGCTCATCTTTGTACAGCAATGAAGAGGTGTCTGTCACCAGAAATACAAGTTCTTGTTAGCTGGCTGTAAAAAGGTATCTTGAGAGATATTTGTTCTGTATGTTAAACTTAGGGTTTGTCAAACAAAAGCATTGTATAATCTCTAAGCACATGCTAACAACACAGTCCCAAGGTCCTGGACACACAAACCTGTTAACACTAGTGAACAGTGGTCTCTCTGAAGTCAACAGGAGCTTTGCAGCCAAGTTCCACAAGAACTTGGCTCATTAGTATCAGACTTTCATATTTCATCAATTTCTTTGAACACCTATTCTGCCTAAAGTACAGAAAAATATCTTTGCAGGTTACAGATATCTGCATGCTTATCAAACAGGTATGTTTAGGGCAGACAGCAAATACCTCTGGAGTAGCAGGTCCTGAAATTGGAGAACACTGCGAAGCTTCACAAAAAGGTATTTTGCTATGTTGCGCTCATCATGTGTTGCAAGCCAGACGAGCACAGGACCTTCTTTTGGGCAAGCTCTCTTTCCCTGGAATACCTCTCTAGAAATAAGATTTCGTTTTTAATCAAATAAAAAGCCTAAAAGTAAGTAACCACAGCACGAAACACTTTTTTACCTTTTAAGGGACAAGAGTTGGGATGGCAGTCATTTGTTTCATGTATTTCCATTCATTCATTCATTTCTATTTGGTGGAAAACAGATGAAGGGATGAGGGGCAGGCATTTACATTGAAACCAATAGCACTTCTCCTACCATTCTTGTTTAAGTCACCTTCCCTGACGTGTAGAAAGAGATTCCAACTATACTAGTATAGGTGTGTACATCCCATCATTTTTGCATAAATTTTTGCTCACATAACTTTGGTGGTTGAACAACTGAATTTATGAAAGTGGTACTGGGCTCTGGCTGGCTGTGACTAGAGAGTAGCTATGGCACATAAGAAAAGGAATTCAGGTCAGAGTCATAAACCTCATTCAGGAAGAAAGGTTTAGTTACAACATGATTGAACAAGATATTTTACACAGTTTACCAATTTGTAATGGTTTCATGCATGGGCTAGATTGGCATGAACTCCAGACCTTGCCCTCATCTCAGCTACCCTGGTCTCCTATTGCCTCCCCTGAATACAGCTCTACCATGGAGGTGACCAGATCTTTACAGGACAATCTCACTTGGCTACACCTTTGAGGGCATCAAGACAAACTTCTGCACTGAGTCTTAGCCCAGTCACAGTTCCCCTAATGATCCCACTCACCCCCATGTTCTGCTGTCACTTTCCCTGGGTCTGCTCGCAAAGTCCTCTCAAGTTGTTTCTGTGACATACCTCAGAGCTACACATGTCACTGCAAACCTCTTCTAAGCCCCTCATAATCCACATTTATGGAGAAGGAGCTATAGGCTTTAGGGGGGTCTAAATAGTTTGGCTTTTCCTCCCCACTAACATGAATTCTTGCAACTTTGCTCTCCCAAATTTCCTCACAGCTGGCCAGCTGACCTTCGGTCACCCATTTGAAGCCAGTAATATTACTCAATTCTTCAACAGGGGAAGGTGAACCAGAGCAGACACAGGTGCAACTCAGCTCCAGTGCCCTCCCAGGGCCAATCCACCCTGTGGTGCTACTAACTATCCAGAAAATAGAGACTCAATCTCCCATGAATCTTATCATTAGATCCAAGGCAAGAAAGGCCACCAAAATTACACAGAAAAAAAAAAAAAATCAAGTAATTGCTTACTAATCATGTTTTTCTGAAGATATCTTAGGGGTTTTAATTGTCTTTACCTATGAGAAAAATATGTTGAAGTTTAGATCCAGCTCCAGTATACTATACATCATTTGAGAATATAATATAGTTGGCCTTTGAATGGAAATTGATACCAACACATAACAACAATATAATGCAATAGTGTTCCCCTACAAAATAAAACTACCTATGAACAGGAAAAATGAACAGGCAAGCCAAAAAAGAAGGTACTAGAGTTTGACTTACAGATTAGATAGATGTGATCAATGTAACCTGTAAGTTTGGAGGTATGATAAGATGATATAAAGTATTCTGCTGCAAAGACAATATTGTTCCAAATGAAAGATTTTTCTTTTCTCATCCTCAGAGAATGGCTGCTCATTGTCTTTTAATTCAAGTGAACTAATTTTTTCATCAATTTTTAGTATTCATAAGTGGTAATTGGTTGTTAATAGTTAACGCCATACTTCCAAAACAACAAAGGAAACATTTGTAGGGAACTATGTACAGTGTGTGCCTGTTTGCATAAGTGAATACACTCTCCCTTTTTCACCCCCCAAAAAATCAGAAGCCACTTTCCTCCTTTTCCAGTTTCTCATAGAAAACACTCAAAAAACTGAGACATGTAACCGATCCTGATGTCTGCTCTGTAATCTCTTACATGTAGGCAATGACAATGCTTTGCTTTAAATCTGCCTCATTTAGAAGGATCATAGTGAGTTACGCAGGTAGGGAGAATCAGTAGACAGATTCAAGTAACGTTACTTAGTTAACAATAACACTCTGTTGGCAATGACACCTAAAAGCATTGGATTAACCTTGTTCTCCTTGACATGCTCTCTTTATGGGAGCAATACATAAGCTCCTGTTTTCAGGGACTTCCTGGATGTCTGACTACTTCACTCTCACAATTGACTGATTTTTTTGTACCTTTAATCTATGGTTTTAACAAATCCTACTTGTGTCTAACCTCTTCTCAGACAGCCAGTGGGTCCAATCATGTAACTTGAAAATTTCTGCAAAAGAGGTAAAACTCCAAACTTCTTTGCTCCTATCTGAAAGCCTGCCATACATCTGTCTCCTGGCTTTAAAACAATACTATAATCCATGGTTATGTTGCTCAGCAAAAAAACCCAGAGTGATCAATTACAGCAAGGGAAAAAATACCAAGTTACCTCATACTTAAATGACAATTCAATACGAAGCGTAATGGTATTTCGTTGCCTTGAAAACCTGCCTTCACAGCTAGTGAAACAGATAAGTACAGCAAAGCCAAACCAATCCAGTAAAACTCTGGAGCTTATCAGAATACCTCACACACGCTTCTCCTGCATCCAGTCTATTAGCCAGGTAGAAGAACAGAGAAAGATAATTAGTGTACATATTTAAATAGGACAGAGACAGCTGGGCAGACCTGTTCCCATCCTCTCCGAAAATGGCAGAGATAAACAGCACTGGCTGTGTGGGGAGAAAGTCTCATTTCATTCCCACTACAGTACCACATCCCAGATGTCTCACAAAATAGCTGTCCAGCGGAGACTTCTTTCTCCCAGTGCCACCAGACTGACTTAGCTCTGCTTACCCACGTTCCCAAAATTTTGGTGAGCCAGTTACAAAATGAGATAGCTGTGGGTAGTGACAACTATCTTTGAAATTTCAGCCTACCCCACTTGGGAATCTAATTTTCATTATCAATATCTTTTTTTGCTTGAATATGGCCCAGTGAAGCACATTCCTGAATTCCGTGGGTCAGTCTCATGTTTACAAAATACAAAAACCCCAAGATGGGATGTCGGATATAAGTCCTCCTGTGCACAAATCCTTGCAATATCACTATGTGGCCTCCTTATATTTAAAGTCCCTTGTAGGATAGCTCTTCAAACTTCACTGGCAGGGGCATTCCAGACACAATATTATTCAAAGGTCGTTCATAAGCTGCTTACAGATCTTTAAAATAACGTCACAGGTCTTTTTTCAAAACACACAAAAGCCAGAAAACTGAGAGTGAAGGCTAAAATAGCAGGCCTAAACTTCCTCCTCCTGTCTGTGCCTAAGCATGATGGCACGTTTAAGTGCAGATATACACCTGCAACATGCAGGCACGATGAAATAAATTAAATATGGGGTTTCAGTCCTAATCCTAATTTCATGGGGTTTTTTGCAATTTAAGACACATTTCTAAACCTGTTTTTCCTCATAGTCATTTGTAGCAATAAAATTGACATTAGGTATACAGAACAAAAATTGTGCTGAAAATTGATGGAAGGTCCTATTCCAGCTCACTGATGAGATTACCAGGGATAGATCTCCCGATTTACTAGGCAACCGGATGGCCAAACAGCACTTCTTTAACATATTGATCATCCATTTAAATGGAAGGTGAACTCCTTTAATGAGATTCACAGAAGAATTTCATTCACAAAACAAGGGTCCTTCAGACTGTCCATTTATTATATACCCACAAGAAAAACTGGTAGAAATATTCAAAATCAGAGACAAACGATTCTCGAGAAAATGCCAACATTAAGTTTCTGCTACAGGTGTATCATGGGATTCAAAGCATTCACTCATGCATTTAAAATTAAAATGCAACATCCATCCCCCCAAAACGCCACCACCATTCCCATCTCCCCTGTTATATAGACAGAGAGGGATAGCAAGCTGCCTGCAGATTAGCGCTGCTTCTCAGACTGATTCCTCTTTTTGCACAAGAAAGGTGCTGGAAGTCTCATCCCAGCTGGAGCTGCCGGCAGGGGAGCTGATCCCCATGGCTGCTGGGTGGGAGCCTGGCTTGTAGCTGTCACTTCTCACTGGCTGGGCTGCGCAGGAGTTGCCCTCTGCCCCAGCCTGTCATATTGATTTGTCTTCTAGTTGAGGTACAAGAAGGAGAGAGATGGCCTCTATTCTGGCAATCTTGCTGCACTTTCATTGAGATGCTGCACTGCAATAATTGTGGACAGAAAACAAAAATAAAATTGGAAAAAAACTGAAAAGGAGGAAACAGAACCACTGCTTTTCTCAGCCTTCTCTTGTTCTCCACGTGCATCAGTACAAGAGCTCATTTTAGCTCTTGGGTCCCATGTTTCCAAGGGTCCTTAATTTCAGGCTCCTAATTTTCTACTCTGTTTTTAAAAGGAACAGGGAGAAATATATTAATAAATAAGGCCCAAACCCAATTTGAGTTAGGGCAAGGAAAAAACAAGTCAGTGTAGGACTAAGGTAATCCAGCTCCTTTGAGAAGTCAGGCCAAAATTCTCATTGCCAATATACACCTCACAGCCTCTTACTCTCTTTGAGAGCTAGTCGACCCAAACTGGGCTGTCTGCTTTCGGAAACTGTGTTACTGTAATTTACAGGGTCAGACAAAAAGTCTTTAAAAATAGTATACAAAAGCAGTAAGATGCATACATCAGCTTCATTGCCAAGTCCAAATCCCTGCCAAGATGGGAAAGATAAATCAAACTTCTTCCCTTTCCACCATCTTCCTTCCTGAGTACAAATAGACACATGTGTGCACATGCACAGACACACACAGTTTTTTTCATTTGCTATGGGCCACGTGTAGCTTGCAAGGTCTCCTCAGCCAATAAACATGAGGATCAATTTTTGCAGTGAGGAAATAGAAGCACTGGTGCAGAAAACCAGTAACCCACACAACAATTTAATGAGAAAAGTGCTGACAGGGAGTCTTACTATTAAAACGGAGCATAATACATGAGTACAGTCCTAACAGCACTCAAAAGGAAGAAATTAATGTATACAAATTCTCTCACGGTTACAGTGATTTGCAAAAAGATAAGCCTCTAAAGGTGTACTGGGAGACCTGCCTCTTGTTTCAGGAGCTTTAAAAGCTAGTGTGGAGGGCAAGACTGGTGACCGATGGGTCAGTATAAGTATTTGTCAGTTTGAAACACTTACTTCTCAAAACTGAGAATCAACGTGCTGCAGGTACACTGATCTTCCACTCTCACATGCCCAAGAAGTCATAAAGCCCTTTGAGATTTCACCATTGTCTCAGAGAACCTTACCCCGGGCTTACCCAGCATGATAATCTACCATGACTAACAGAATAAAATTACGCAAAAAACCACCAGAAAACAAATGAAATAAACGTTTCTGTAAATTCCCACCCACAAACCCAGAATCATCAAGAGTTAGAATAATCTTCAGATGGAGTTTGGATTGTTTCTTCTAGGCTGTGTTAATACCTTACAGTTAGCATCCTGTAAGAAGGACTCCAAATGAGGAGAGAATAGCCCATGCAAAAGCTATGGCCTAGGAAACACTCAAGTGAAAGAAAGGATTAAATGCAAGTCCTGTGGACAAGGAAGTTTATACCAATACACGAGTTTAGATTTTGCTGCTGCAGAGGACTCCTTTTGCCTTTATGCGGCATTGCAACTCCACCGACTTCAGCACTGAAAAGAAAAAGAAGTTGTTGAGCTGTGAGGAATCAAAGCTCACTGCCTACTTTCAGCTCTCTTGCCCTGAGGGTAACTTTGATAAGAACCTTTGATGACATTATTATGACAGCCATGCAAAAAAATTCAGGATTACCAACACAGAGCAAAAGTCAGGTGTGAAATCAACCTAAACATTTTTTGAAAGTGAAAATCTTAGACCAGTATACCAGTGCAAAAATATTTCATAAAGCTGTGGACTGCAATTAAATTTTATAAATAGTTTTTCTCATCTGAGACTCATTTTATGCCTTGGTGAGGTTTTTAATAAAAAATGCATACTAAGACTCAGCTATGATAAATTTAGTAAAACACAATTAAGAATATTTCTATAAGGTCATTTTCATTTGTTTATATCATTGGCAAATGTTAATTTTAGGCTGAAATTCAGTAAATTTGATTTGTTTGAGGGACAATTTGCAAATGACGTTTTAGATCTGTACTGTGAGCTAGGTTCTACTCAGAAGACATTCTTACTGACTGTGTTAAATATAACTGCGCGATGTGTTCTGATTAAATAATTAAACAGTTGTCACCCACAACATGCAGGTTATCTGGTAACAGCCCACAGGCCCAGAAAAACTTCCTCTTCTCTTTTCCCGTCCTCCTCTTTGCACTGTTGCAAAGCAGCCCTTTGCGACAGTGCAAATATAGAGAACAGGAGAAAAGATGAGCAACAATTTTGGAACAGTGGAGAGAAATTACATTTTATATTACATGTTATTAATCTTATCAACTCAGATATTTCTGTATTCAGCTTCCTAGTCCTCAGATTTAATTGTGGTCCTCCCACAGTAGTAATTTACTTCATAGATAAAAATAGCTATGAGTAGGGCAGTAGTTCTTCAGCTGTTATAAATGCAGCTCTTATACTGTGAAATAGTTCCCCTAAATATCCTGTCTGCTCAAGTGGCAACAGGACATCAGATGCTTCAGAGTTGTGTTTGAAAAATTCAAACATGAAAACCAGAAAGCAAACAAGATTTTTTTGATAACTTGGATAAAACTAAATCCAAAAATTATAGTTATTCTTGTGAAACTAAAAACAATAAAAGGTTTTGCAAAATAAAAATGTGTCTGCCTTGCAACTAAAAACTAACTGATGAGACACCTCTGCTCCCAAACAGACAATTCAAAACACTTGAATTCTAAGGTGTTTGGGTTTTGTTGGTTTGGGTTTTTTTTTCTTTATTCCCCATCAGCCTTCAAGAGTGTCAAACTAAAAATTAAGCCCTTGCATGGAGGAACGATGCTGTGCTACCTTCCATAAATGTCATTTCCTGGCAGCAGATTTACAGTTTCTTGTGAGTAATTGCTAGTGACCATAATCTAAAGGCATTTGTTTGGCATCTGGTTCTCATTCAGGTTTACCTGAACTGCTAATCCAAAAGGGTAGCTGAGGGTCTGAAGTGATTCCCTGCTAGTCTCTTACTGTTTACCTGGTCCTTTGATGCCTTGGGGAAAATGTTTTATATCTGTTTTCTTACTTTAAAACATTTTACTTCTTTCTCACCCCCCTGCCTCCCTTCCCTCCTCCAGTGATGTAGGTTTGACCAGTTTTCCTGTCTCACAGCTAAAGCTGTTTCAGGTTCTGCTTGAAATCACAGGGATCCTTCATGTCTCTTCCCTCTGACCCTTTGAACCTATACACTTTATGGCCATTCCTTCCTCACAGCCTAACATCTCACGTAGCTTTCTGGGAGCATACCAATAGCTTTCCTTTCCACAGCCTTTTTTTTTTAAGGTTAGTTTTTAGAGGATGAACTTCTGACCAGTAGTGACTAATGGGTATCAGCTATACATGACAAATTTTCAAAGCTGGAAAGCGTCCAAGCTTTATACATTACTAAAAGTCAAGTACGCACTTTACAGTACGCTCTGCAAATTAAGTAGTCTGGCTGAAAAGAACCCAGGAAGCACCAAGAGGCTAACTCTGCCTGCATAAGTATATTCTATGTTATGATCCCAAAAGTCTTGCTGCTTAAAAAGACATAACACTTCTTTGTTAGATTTTATCTTGAGACACTAGACAGTAGACTCATTATTAATGTGCAATAATAAACTCATATAATTAACATACAAATTGATGGTTTTATTTACATTTTCCCCCAAGGTAATGCTTCTCTCATTATAAAAAATAGCCTCAGATCTAAACTACAGTTTGTAGCAGCGTTACCTCAAAGTAAGATGAATAGTCTGTTGTCATTTAAGTTTAGAGACTGTTGGACCTTCAGAACATTCTCACGACCTTTTGTGGTGAACAATTTTTAACTCATTAAATATGTCAGTTATTAATTTTTGCACTTTGTTGATTTCTCCTCCCACTCAGGTCCCCTTACTTATATCCAGTTTATACTGTTTTCTTCAGATCTGTTTGTTTGTAAGAAGGAAAAGCCTATCACACGCTGCATGTGTCCACATTAGAGTGACAAGGATAGAACTCCTACACTGTTTACATCGGATAAAAATCAACTATTTTAAGAGCCGCTTTGATAGTCTCTAAGAGTAAATAAGATACTCTTGCCCTGAAATAATTTTGTCCGACATCTGTAAAATATTTAGGACAAAAGCAGACTAATTTTGCATTCTGAAACTACATGGTTTAAACCAATTTTAAGCAGCATTGCAATACCATCAAATAGCCATCAGATGTAAGAATTTGTTACACAGGCAAAGAGTGATATAGACTTGGTCTCTGAACACCTGTTCATAGAAGTAACTGGTTCCAGGTACTTCTTTATGCAAATATTCTTTAACAGAGAACTGGGGAATCATTTGGCCATGGTGAAGCTTGTTTGTAGATACAGGCAAATATTCCTTCCAAGCAAGACCAAACAAATAAAAAAAAAAAAAGAAAAGCGAGTAGGCATTTTGTTTGTCTTAAAAGTCTTGCCATATTTTACCTGCAAAATCTCAAGTACACTGAGCTTTCCCAAAGAATGAAAAATTAGTCTTGCAGCGCCGAAGCACTTTTTTCATCTGGCTCTGTATGTAGGAACCACAAAGTCATCAGGCTGAGGAAATTTTGATCACTTTTATGTGACTGGGATTACTGCAAGAGATATCCAAATGTCCTATTTAGCAGTAGGACAAGATATTCCTTAATTTGGAAAGAGATCTTCCAAACTTGTTAGCATATTGTCTGAAGTTTGCAGTGGTATGGCCTCACTGGCTTTCACCAAAGTATGCCGCTGTAAATTGGAAGTTTGCATCAGCAAACTTCGTGGGCCTTTTGCTTGCTTTCCAGCCACGTAACTACGCAGGTTCAGGCTTGCAGAATGGTACATTTCAAAACCACAACCACCTGGACATCTTCACCAAGCCCTGGGTATTCTCCCTTGGAACTCACATATTTTTAAGTGAAGCACAAATGTCTGATCAGACGTAGAGTTGGGGTGATACACTGGACTAAGGTCACTGCACTATCTTGTTTTATGTGATTGATCCCAGGTTAGCAATTAAATTCTTTCAGGAAATCTTCATGACTGTTGCACTATCACTTACTGTTTACAGTGTTATCTTTTTGCTTGCATGGGGACACTGGGACTTCATCATAATGGGAAAAAAAGTTAAAAATTACACATCTCTCTCACCAAACTTCAAAGAATAATAAGAAATGCCTCCTTTCTCAAGTTTTTTCAAATTCTGGGTTTTATATCTGATCTTATCCTCAGGAATTCACAAATCACACTATTTCCATCGGTCTGTCCCAACCAGCATTTTCCCTATGTGTTGCCGACACATTTTCACGCTTCCTGAGCACCAGCCACTGCTTCCCATGCAGAGGGCTTCTACTGCCTTGCAAAGGTTCACTTTGTTATTTGGATCTGCCCACATCTTTGGTAAACTCAAAGGTTTATGGACTTGTCAAATTAGAACAACCCTCCTGAGAAAACTGACAACAGTTTTCTGGGGATGGTGGATGTCCTCCACAATGGGAGAACAGTGTAGCAGGAATTTGAACTGTTATGTCTCCATATATCAAATGAGCCCCTCAACCACCAGGCCAACAAAAATTGAAAGATGATCACAACATTCCCTCCCTCTTCTTTTCCTTCCCAAATGTTTTAAACTTTCTCATGTCACCTGCATGCAGAATAAGAATTTCTTTTGAAATTGCAAATAATTTCATAGACTACAAATAGAATTTTCCACACAGTTTCAAGGTAATAAATGAGACAATGGTCTATCCTTAAGTACTGCTAGTGTTTGCTGGTTGAAAAAGACCAATCTTCCTTTCCCTGTCTCCTGATTCCCTCTAAATTAAGTTACAATTACATTTTACTTTCTGTATGCCACAGCACTGTTCCTCTCTATGCTTTAAGACAGTTGCACAGAATTTAACTGCTTTCTTCCTCTAATCACAAAACAAGTATTATTCAACATTTTCATACAAGATCACAGTATTAAGAGGATCCTAGCAGCTTGGCAAATATATTAATCTGGCAAAAGGACTGCTTCCACTCCAAGACTCCCAGCTCCTCTCTTCTGACTTCTTCATCATGCACCAGTGACCTTTGACTACATTAGCTTCCACAGGCCAAGAAGCCAATGGAAAAGTAGTAGTTAGCTACTTATTCTTCTGCACCAGATTGAAGTATTCATTGAAAGGACTTCTGTAAACTGCATTTAAGGGTATTTTAAAACATTCTTCCTTTTAAAGGGAGAGAAAATTATTTTAGTAGTTGTGCTTTCAATAAACATTTCAATTTTTTCCTCTATTTTAAAATAAAACGAAACTATAACCCAATTTAGTGACCAAATAGCCTTTCTGGAGTAAACAATATAAAAACCCCACAAAGTGTACATACAAGAAATAAAAAATAACACAAAAAGTGTAAAGTGTCTCATATCTCAAAGCTGACAACTGATTTTTGAAAGGAAAAATCAGGGGGAAAAGAGAGACACTAACAGGTGTAAGTATTCAAAGCAAAACAAGAGAAAAGAAAAGTGTCATTATCTGAAACTCCCTTTTTTATCTCCTTGTTGTCCCCATGGTCTAAGAAGCCCTAATACAAAAGCTGTTTGGACGCAATATAGATTTTTAAGAACTGTATTCAGTGGTCTATTTAAATTATACTAGTCACTTGTTAGAAAAGGGAGCATATGAATTCTTGGTTTCAGTATTTTCTCTGAAGAAAGCAAACAGCTAATTTTCAAGGCAGCCTTAAATATCTTTCATTCTTAGAGAGCAAATTGCTTTGGGTTCAGGTAAAACTCTTCACTGCCATGACAGGTGGCCCATCTTCTTTAATTTATTTGAAAGCTGAGATAAGACAGGGCTCCCGTTTCACTGAAAGGTACGTCTGAAATGGTGAGTGGTTTGCTTTGCATTTTATTACAGGCCTTCCACATTATTTGAACAATAGTAACAGGCCTGATAAGACCATAACTTACTAACTGCTTTTGTCAGAGAGATACTCGGGAAAGCAACCCTAGAGTTTAGGTTATAAATGAGTATGATTTAGAGGAAATAAATGAATATGAAAAGGAGTTCCATGGCCATCAGGAGCTAATGAGATAAAACTCTGTAAGCAAGCCAAATACCCTTAAAGCATTCAGGCATTAAGCGCCAGCAAATTCTTTAACCAAAAGTCGGTATTCCTGAGTAAACCACAATACTTGCTATTTTCTACTATTTTCCATCCTATGTGCAACTATTTGCATCTCATCAAGCTTTTCATAGAAGCTATTTGCTAGCCAGTGTGGGGAAAAAAAGGTCTCATTTTAAACATTAACTACATTCAATGCAACACTACCAAGATTCCATTATAGTTAATATCTTCTATTGATTCTTTGCTTTCTACACCAATCCTTAAGAAAACTTATACTTCACTCCCCTTGACTCCCCTGCTTTTCAGTCATATATAGTCACTATATATTTAATATACTTTGGGAAGTATTTTGGGATAATTTTGATTAAAGGATATTGCATCAACGCAATCAATTATCTATGTGTCTCTGGCTGAATCCACAATGTTTCCTAACTAAGGGGTCTAGGTGATGATCACTTACAGCCAAATAAGTTGTATTCTCTGGCACTTAAACCCTTCATTAGAGAGAAAGACATTAATATTTCTGTGCAAGTACAAGATATTTTCAGCAGTATTTTTGCTGTAGATACGGTTTAAGGATATTGGCAGTATTTATTGGTAGCTGGAAAAATCAGATAAATTTCTAGGCATATAAGTGATTGTATACAACCATGCCTAAGACTATCTAATTTTCCTTTTTTATTCAGTTAAATTAATTGGAGATATTATCTCTACCTATAAACTTTGTCCTGACAGGTTTCTTTGACACTCTGCCTTCTGTACCATTCTCTTAATCAGGTCTCATTCAGGCCTGTTGTCCAGGGCTGGCGCCACACTGTGTTTTCCCAAAGTGGCTAACTTGAGCACATTTTCTTCTGGATTAAAATTATTGGCACATGGCAGATATCCTATGACTCCGCAAGCAGGGCTGAACAGAAGGACCATGACTAGCTTCTGCGTCTGTCACAGACCACCACGTCCTTTCTCTTGAGTCCCTAGATGGGCACCTCCTCTCAGGCTCTGTAGATTGGTTGCTCTAACAAATCTCCATTTAGATTTTGCCCTCTAACATGCTGCAACATATAATTTTTGGAAACGCTACTTGGAAAAGGTGGCAAGGCTAAGAATATCCTCCTGAGACCAGCAGTTTAGCATTATGTTAATTCTAGGCAACATCATATTTTGGAGTGATATTTTCCCTCAGTTATTACCCCATGAAATGCCAGTAGTGTTGTAACACCTGAACTAATGGTCTAAAACAAATTCACTGATTCAAGATGCTTGTCACTCTGAAAAAGAGGGAGAATGGGGTTTCAGCTGAGCTGACCTCTCTAATCATGTGAGACATGCTCAGCCAATTAGGGACACAGGATAAATACCATTAGACATACACCATTGCATACATCTTAACATGCACATCTTCTCAGGGTAGTACTTCACTGACAGATAGAGCAAAAGGTGACTTCTTCATGAGAAATCTGTGAATTAAAATACAGGATCAGAAATGGCTCATTTGCTATTATTAGTCAAATTTGAGTCAGACAATTCAAAAGTATTTCCTTCAATCCAAATATTTCAGGCTGCTTTGCTCAGGAGATGAAGTTTCCTTGGTAATAAAATACACAATTTTCTTTGTCTTCCATTTTTCTCCAAGTAATGGTTAATATTCAGAACAATCCCTGTAACAGCCCTTGTAATGAGAGGTCAGAAGAAGAGCAAAGAGGGATCAACAAAGAGGATTCAGGAGAAGGTTAACAGCCCAAAAGATCACATTTCAAGGAGTTAATTAAATGTGCTGTTGTTGCAATAATGGAATAAAAAATTTTTAAAAAATATTTAGTTCTTTTGACATTTGACTGCTTATGGCAGAGAATGGATTTGTTTGTCATTGCTGCTTATTGCCGAACTACTGCAACTACCAGAAAAGCAGCTATAAAATCTCTGTGGCTGTGCTCTCTCCTTCAGTAAACAGCTGTACATTTTGTAGTGTTTTCTCAGAAGTTGCGGGGAGTGTTGTTTGTTGTTGATTCAAAACTACATATTGCTGCGTCAAGAAATGTAACTTGCCTTAGTGGTGCTGAAAACAGCAAAACATTTTTTTCTCTTGACTTGATTTTTCCTGGGACCATTCTGCCACCTGCCTACAGCTGAACAGAACTGTAGAGAGTACTATTAATAATTAACATTTGCAAAAGTTAATTATGTTATACATACGCAAAAATATAGGCTGAAGGCACCAACCAGTTATGATGTTTCTCCATCTATATCTTGTCAGGAACATACTCGTAAAAGTTTTAGTCAATTGACAGAAAAGATACAACTGAGGGAAGCCGATGCAATAATCTGTGGGGTAGAACCTCACCTGAGTCATTCATGTCACAAGCAGCTCTCACAGCCATCAACTTTGACAGCTGTCAGATTCTTCAGCTTGAGAATTTTCTGTTTGTCAGCTGGGTGTTGCTCTTCTGCCCCCTTCTAAATGCTTTTATAGATTATTTCACCATGTGAAGAAACATCTTGCCATTCCACTGCCTCTCAAAAAAACATCCTTCCTTCACGCTTTGTGGGAGGCACATCTGACCCAAGTATGTAAAAGGAGACAGTCTCTGCTGGTAAACGGAGGGATTTCCTAACCTTTAAAGTGAAGAAATACCTCATTTTTTCTCAAATAAATTTTCAAGACTGTTTAGGAAAACCTTGTATTTTGTTTTCTTTCTTCAATTTTTACTTTCAAAGTTGTCTCACAGGTGTTACACAGTATTTGGGAATATGGATTCTTTGTCGCAGAGATTATAGTTATTGAAACAGCACTGAGAAACAGGCATTTCGACACAGATTTCTCTAGATACCAAATAAGAATGAGTGCAGATGGGTGAAAAGTAGTAGTGTCCAGATGAAATTTATGTTAAATTTTAATTTTCATTTGGAGAAATATAGCCCACCTATAGCATATATCTCAGATGAATTTCTAACATCTTTTACAACAACTTGACTCAAGGTCAACTTGTCCTGAACAACCTGACAACTAAAGAACTGAGCTGGATAATGATTCAGTGCCCTTGTTCCCTATTAGCAGTCAGCCTGTGATAAGATGCAATTGTAAGTCTGCATAATTCCTGAGGAAAAAGTGCCACCACAACACCGTTATTTTTACAAAATTGCAAAACACGTGGGACAATGTAGAAATTCTTAAGTAATATCAATGTGACCTGTTTTCTCCAGGCTTCACTTTTTCTCTAGATAAATGAGATGGTCTAGTCATGTAACGTTCTCTCCAGCTGTATTCTGAGTGGTTTTATGTATGGTTGCCATAGTAAGGTCAAATCTTTGTAATTTCTCTTCTAGGTTTTAAATTTATTTTAATGGAACTTAATGAGCCAGGTTAATTTATCAATCTTATTCATATTTACATTGCGAATAACCCTGGACCTTGAGTAAGGCTCCAAAATACCCCATACAAGTGAATAGGTGTAATACACAATAACAGTAGGAAGGCATTCTTTCCCCCCTCAGTGTGTCCTGAGAAGGAAAGAAAAAAAGCTAACTGGGTGGAGACAACCGATGCTCCCAGAAATTACTACCAGTTTTGGTACAGCATGGCCACATCTGTTTTTTACCCATGAAGTCTTTTGCAAAAATTTTAACTAAACTTCATATAAGTTGTCTAAGTCTCTAATTAATTAATCTCTTGGATTTCACTACTTTTTCCATAGGACTCAATTGTTTTAGTTTAGATAAATTTTTAATGCCATTATTATAATATTGCTAATGTAACCATTGAGCCATTGTTTTTTTCTAGCACATCTGAAATTCCCATTAACAATATTAATTCATAATAATCACAAAAACAAAGAGCATCTTGTGGCCACTTCTACTTCACACTCAGCTACTTTTATTAAACTGCCTCTGACAAGTGATTGCTAATATGCAGCTGAGTAGAACAGTAAAGGTCTTACACCTAATTGAACATTCTCTCCTCAAATTTTTGGTCTAGTGCACAAAAATCAAATCGGCTGATTTAAAGTCATACATGTATGGCACATTTGTAGTTTATACCATAAACTGATTGTTTTAGGAATGTGGACCAGACCACTTTTAAACACCGACTGTCTCTAGAACCTGAAACACCTATTTTCTCGTAAACTGAGGAGAGTTACTCAGCTTGCCAGGAGCCCTAGTTTTACAAATATGGATCACCACTCAACATTCTAATAAAAACATGTGACTAGAAAGAGGATTTAAAACAAATGCATCTTTCTAGATCACTCCCATGGTGTGTTGCATGATTAATTTAGTTTTCAGAACTTGCATATCAGTGAAATTGAAACACGTTGTGAAATAGCATTACTTTTCATTCCATCCTGACACTACATCATTGCTTTGCCTTATGTTCACAGAAAGTTCTGACTTTTAAGACTGGATCAGCACTTGTTCCCCTTCCCTTTCTCCTAAGTAGGAATAAACTGCAGCAAACCTTTTGCTGGCACAAGGTACTGACCTAGTAACATCCTCCTGATGACCCGAGATCCAGGTAGCATATGCAGATTTGCAAGTTATTGCATTGTGGGCACATCAGAATCACGCTTTCCTTGGAAGTCAATGGGAGTTTATCTTGAAAGGAACAGAGTATTAGGTGACACAGATTCAAGCTGGTAAATTTCAGTACTACTGTCAGTGCTGTAATATATCAACTTCAGAACTTATTTGAAGCATGTTTGCATTTGAAATTGGAATTTTTGTAAATGCATACATGTCAATTTGCATATTTAAAACGTAATCCCTGAAGGAACTGATGCCAGGGACCTGAATTATATTTGCCTGGGAATGTATATGCTCATTCTATACAATAGGTAAGTTGTGCTGTGATTCAGCCTTGCATCTTCTGTTGTGATTGATATGTAGCCTGCTTCAGGAAGCCTCTCTGGAAAAGCTAAATCTTTATAAATGTTTATTTTGCATAGTTTAGATTATTTCTTTAATATCAATCCAGAGCAGTAATGCTTGTGATACTTCTGAGAGAGGAGAAAAGATGGAGAAAGAAGGTGATACCAAATTCTACCTCCTAGGCAGGTCTGTCTAATCCCTGTCAAAACTGTATCCAATGACAGAATGCAGCCATGTGTCTTTAACCATTGCCAAGCCTGGCATGGGCTTGACAGCTGGTGTTATTCGGAAAAGGCAGCCTGAATGCAAGTAATTTAAGCTTTCGCAGAAGCTGCATGACTGAGCACTTAGTTGATTGAGAAAGTGAACTCATTTCAGACTTGTTGTTATTGCCACCTGACACAGTTTGAAGTGAAAACTGTTCTTAAATGCTAGCAAAAACTTTTCTCCTATGACAGAATAAAGCCGTAAGAGCTGTATGTAACCCAGCAAAAAAAAGAGGAATATATCAGTCTGCATCAGGCCATTTTAAGTATCAAGCCTATTACGACATGTTTAATTACTGCACAGTTCAACAGACTCCTGCCTGTGCAAGTTTATCAAGTTACACAAGGAACTGACATTTAGAAACTGCTTACTGAGCAAATTTCATGCGTAATTTCTTTGGTCTAATACGCTGGCCACTTTGTATTGAAGTTTGCATCTATGGTGAAGGAATTAGAGGCAGCTGACCCAAGCACTTTTATCTTTCAGGGCTTCAGAAGCAATATACTCACCTTAATTACTCACCTTATCTGCTTTATAATTGTGTTGTGTTTTTGTAGTAATAACTTATTTTTAGGATCTGTTTAGACTTCCTGAGGTGCATGTTTATCACATAGTAAAGCCTACGGTTTGCATATGACAATTGTTTTGCTTGTTTTACCATGTCTTAATCATGACATCTTTTATGTTCAAGAACTAAGAGAAAGTATAAATCTAATGCCAGAAGTTTTGCATACTATCTAGGGTCAATTCTAAGTATTAGTTCAAGTTTCTCAGCCATAAAAATAGACAATCCTGTAAAATAGTGCTAAGTTTCTGTAATACCCTTTACAATCTATTTCTAGCCTTCTGGTAGGAATACACATGGCCCCAGGGGAAAAAAAAAAC
>VYZM01003170.1:55525-116797 GCA_013398915.1 Dromas ardeola
TGTGTGTGTGTGTATGTGTGTATATATATACACACACACCTGGCTAGAATTTGGTCTGAAATGCTAATTTAAAATCTGGTTAGTACTAAATCAACAAAAAGAACTGGTTTTCAAAAGCATATTATAGCTCGTAAATAATTAGGTTTAACATCTACTTTACAGTAAATTTCCACCTGTTTCAAAAGTGATAGGTAGATAACTGTCGTGCTATCGTTATCTCTATACTTTCACATATTTGTATCCTGTGAATAGGCAGACAGATCTCTCTGTACTACATGATGGATGAAAGCTTAAGATGGAAATCTGAGCCAGCAATCATTCAGGAATGACAGACAATTCCCAGAGCTTCCAGAACGTCCAGAAAATTTTTTAGGTCAATTGTCTCACACAGTAAATCCTTTTAAAAACAGAAAGAAAAAAGAATACTGTCAGAAATCACTTGTAATATCACTTTCATACAGGTACATGATGGTTTGTTGTCATTTAATGGATTCAATATGCATGGTTACTCACAGAGGGCTCCTCTGGGATTCAAATCACTGGCGTTAAGCTTTTCCTTTCTACCGGCAGTATGTCCTTATAAGCAAGCTTAATGCTTGGTTGTAAATAGGGATGTAGAAACATGTGTAAAATGTCTTTGCACGTGCTACCGGAAGTGGAGGCTTTTTTATTAGCAATACACTGCAAAAGCATTATGAAAACACAAGCCTTCTAACATTTGAAATCCAAACTGTATTTTCACTCCTAAATGAGCTGAGTGTTGGTGTCAGATCCAATATTACGAACCAAAGATCCCATGCACACAGTAAGTGCGGGGATATGCTAATTAGACTAATTAGACTAACCGCAGTGCCAGAAGAATGCAAAGGTGTGGTCTGGGGTCATGCAGTCTGTCAGCAAAAGGAAGCACAGATGGGGAAGCCACGTTCACAGAACACTGTGTAGAGCCATTAACTGTTGTAGAAATACTTGCAGGCATGGCCTGGTGCATTTGCCTTGTGCTGTTACACACAAACTTCCCACCTCAGTTCAGCAGTTACTAGAAAGCATCTGCTTTACTAAACTAACAACTAATTTTTGGAAGACATGCTTGAGGCAAAGTCAATGCATAGTGTCACAGTTTGGCTCAAGCAATAGCAGTAGAAGAGTCAATATTAACATCCTCACATTTTCTTTCCTGAGTACTTTTTTTTCGTCTATTATAGACTGAACAAAGATATCTCTTGTTTTTAAGCAAACCTGAGTTCAGACTCCATCCAGGGCATATAAAATTATTCCCATTGATTTCACTAGGTTTTTGATTAGGCCAGTCAAACTGCACTTGGCAGCTAAAACCCACGTACATCCTACCTCCCTAAATGCCCAAAGGAACTGAAAGGGCAAAACACACCCTGAGAATAGATTTGAAAAAGTATACCTACTAGTATTAGTAGCATTCTGTTTGCAAACAGCATTTCAAATAACTGGAGGGAGGCTGTGCTAAGATGCAGGTATGAGAAAGGAGGGGTCATATGGTCAGGGACATATATTGCAGGGAAAAAGGTGTTTACAAAACACTTCCACATTACTCCTGAAGATCCTTGGTGAGGAAAAGTATAGTACAGTGACATGGTGCTTTTCCTCTTCTGGCCCTTTCCACTGTTTCCTGTTATCTTTGCAGCCTGCTTCTTTGCTCTTCCTTTTCTCCACCACCATTAATTCCCTTACATCCTTATTTACCTCGCACAACCTGCCTGCATTTGTACACAAACCCACCCTATGCTTTGCCTATCAGAGATTGCCCTGGTGCCACCTCTTTGCCATCTTTCCCTCCCAAGGTTACTGACACTTGCTTAATTTAGCAGCAGTCAGGAAGATGAGGAATCATCTTTGAAAAGTTAAAGCTTTAATATGAGTGTAATGGAACATTACAGAATTAGAAAAGAAGTATAAAACTTACCGGAAATAAAACAACATGATTCAGAGCAAGATGTGGATGGCTAAAAATGCAGCTAGGTGTTTATAGAACTTTAAATCGCTGATTTTTAAAATACTTCCAAACCTTTCAGCCTACATGTCACACAGGCTGATCAAAATGCTGACCTCCCTTTCCTTCCTCCCTCATCCCTCCAGCTTTTCAACTGGCATGGCCAAGAACTGTAAAAAATTGCCACAAAATGCATATAAACTATACCATCCCTTCAAGAAGGCCCAGAGAGATTTTAATTAGGGTCTGCTGATCAGTTTTGGGTTTGTGACAGATGACAGATAAGCAGCTGCAGGGAGTTAAACCTTCTTTTTGACTGCTTGCTCAGTCATCTTTATTACTAGTAAAATAGAAAGTGTATTTGAACCGAAAACTACAACTGGAACAACAGATCATATCAACTCTTCAGAGTATCCGTTCTCTAGACAAGGTCCCCTAATACACATGGGAAATCGATGGACTCAAATTTCAAACACAATCACAGTAAACATTGAATGAAACCAACATTATTCGACTTTTTGGAAAAACACTATTTGTTGTACCTTTGGATGTATTTTCTGCTTCTTTTTTTTCCAGCCACACTGGAAATACCATTCACAAATTTCTTCTAACTGTAGAAAATTAAACAATAAACTGCACTCTTTTTCATATAACTTTAAGATATAACACAGATCACAAATTAGCTTTGTCCCACCTACTATTTGAAATAAATGATGAGAAAGATATTCATATGTTTCAAGGAATGTGGGAATTTAACTCATCTAAATACATTTCGTATTAAAAAAGACCACGTTATTAAAAGAATTAGGACTTTTTTCCAGCACTTGTACAAATTCTGCAGCCTGAACGCCTCAGTTCTAAAACATATTACTGATTCCGGAAGAAAAATACTATTTAATTTTGATACATATTTCAGTTCTTTGTCAACAGGCTCTCTACTGCCAACACTTTTTCTTTGCAGAGCACTGGTCTCTAAATTCAGAGTTGCAAAGAACACTGTGGTGAATTTCATTACTTCATTAGTAATTTATGAAAGGCAAAGAGGAAGGATTACTATCCTACATTACCACACAGGAACAACCACCCAGGCAGACATAAACACACCTCCCATGTGATAATTACATAGCAGCTTTGGTTCCCAGTTTTATATATTACCTCACCGTATATCATCTTGATTTAGGCTTTCATGGGTGCAAAGTGATTAATTTAAAATCATGGCAAATGCTTCAAAGTCCCATACTGTTTTAGAAGAAAAAGATGCTCCAGCTGTATGTGAGCAGAGTTTATGGAATACACCAAGCAGGAAGATCAAATGCTTCCGATGTTGACAGGTACTGGTTGCACAGGCTGCTTCAAAAGGAAGCGTCTTTTCAAACATATTCTTTCTGCATATCTGTAATCTCTTTTCTGGATAAATTCACTTCCTCTCCCATACTATCATTACTGTCAAGTTTTTTAAAACCTGAAATGTATCACATTCATTCAGTCATACGCTTCACCAGGGCTCCTGCCCCAAAGGACCTGGCTTGGGAACCTGCAATGTCATAATAGTTTTGCTGTTATCACCTTGACTCAGTTCCTCTTTGTCACTGAGAATGTCTGATAAGAAAAATTCCCTTCAACATGTCTACATAATTGGACAGGAAATGCTCTTCTGATCTAACAAATATTTGAGTCTAAAAGAGTATTTCCTTTTCTCAGCTGCTGAATTTGCTTTGCTACCTCCTGTACCTAAAGAACATGAAGACACAATGAATAACACATTAAGAACGATTACATCACTGACAATCAAATTACTGCATTTCTTCCACTGGCTTGGGAAATACAGCTCAAATACAATTCAAAGTAGTAAATGGTCCCACTGGCAGCAAGGATTCTGAGATAACCTTCTCTGAAACACACCAAGATTATTTAAAAACCAACACACACAAACCCCTCAAAACCCTAAGCCACAAAACATCTCTTCATAGCTCCTTCCCTACTCTGCTGTCTTTATCTCAGAAGCAGTAAGACTCTCCAGCTTAAATGCTGTCTCCTGTCTTCGTATTTACATAGTCCCCCTCATTTGGGGACAAGGCAACCCACTCATGGGGAACAAGAAGGCCTCTCTTACTTCAATTACCAGAAGCTGCTAGAAAACTTGTCAGGAGTGAAACATCTTTTGTCTGTAGCCAACAACACATCACTGGGTTTTCCGGCGCAAATGGATAGATCTGAGTAAGATTAATTACCAACCTGCAGCAGGGCTTCTCAGCTAAAATGAGTTTTGCAAGTTGTTATGCATCCCCGGCCTCCAGATACTGCTTGTTGAAGCAGTGGTGATTTTTTAAATTTAAATATCTTTGGCCCCTTGGATGGAGTTTTTGCACTTACATTTTACTCCAGGGAACACCAGGATGGGAAACCAGTGAGCATGTAATAGACAATATGACTTCAAGTGGTGGCTAATGGTAGGATCCTACTTCCCTGACAGGCCAAAACCAGTGCTGAAAATCTAGACTTTCTCTAGTTACCCACAACAAAACAGCTTTCCCAAACCTCACGGGAACCTCTAAGGATACGTTCACAGGACTTCAAGAAAAATGTGTGTTCTAATCTGGTTTTGCTTGAGGCTTAGGCTGGGCTTGGTGTGGTCTATTGATAGATGCTTCCAACAGGGGTTTCTGGTTTGCATTTTGCTTGCTTGTTACTTTTTGTAATAACTGTTGTTTTGATTGCTATGGAACACTGTCTAGCACCAGGCATTTCTCAGATCTAAAAATAAATAAACTTACAGTTGCAACATAGTAGCACTTAGCTCATTCTTCACAAGACAGTCTGCAAAGCACTCCCTGGTAATCTAGGGCTGACAAAACAGCTCTAGCTCTTTAATTTTACACTGTTGCATCACAAAAGAAGATGAAAATGCAAACATCTGGCTAATTTCTAAAGAAGCAACTCATGCATTCAAAACTAAAACTAGAGCTCTGATTTCTGTGACAAGGAGCACAAAGTGAAAGCAGTGCCTGTGCCGTCTCTCTGTGCCGCACTCTCACCAGCTCATTACAGAGAAGCTTTGAGCATTTCTTGATGAAAGTCCTACCAACTCTTTGCCGCCCTTCAACAATTAGCTTCATCACAAAGCTGAAAACTACCTTGGCACAGAAAGGAAGGATAGGTGAGAAGATGGCTAACTCACTAACTCATTTCACCGGGCCACTTCCACACTCCCTTCCTTAGCCACTTGAACATAAACCCTGAATGAATCTCAAAACTCTACATTCTGGCTTAGCTAGGGTTGTCTCAACTCAACTATATTTGTCTTGCCCTGTTCTGTCTTTTTCCCCCACCTCACACCTTCATTCTTTGCTGGACTTTTGCCAGGGAATTTAGCTCATGCGGCGGAACAACACCCAACTATGCACAAACCACGGCACAAGGTCCTGTGTAACCCCAACCCAGTCCCATGACAAGTGACCCCATATTGCTACAGCTGTACCAACTGGACAGGGATGGCTATTCGGAGGTTTTCTAGCCTCTCTGCAGCACAGAGAGAAAGAAGAAAAATATCTGTCATGAAAAATCCCTGTGGGATATAGTATGAATGGGAATTAACAAGGCTTTCTCCACTGCAAGAAATATTTCTCATTCTTAGAAAGCGTGAAGGTTAGACACAGCGAGCTGCCTGTTTCGAGGCTGCTTGCCCGACTGCTGTTTAGAAGAGTGTCTTCTGTAGTTTGTAAATGTTGTACAAATGCACGATAACCACATTATCTATATGGCAAGAGAAGAGCGTAGGCATGAAGGCAGTTTATTATTGCAGAAATTTTTACTTACTGCCACAGCTACAGTACAGCCATCAAGCAGTGAGAGTTTAGTATATAAGAACATAACTTCTGTGCTTGAAGGCCTCTCTATTAATATTCTGTTTTAAGAGGACAATAGCAAGTGTTTTATCTTCTCTCCTACAGTCTAGCTTTCTAGCCATGTGAATAGTTTTTCAATTGTATGATTACTCAGACCCTCTCCTCCGTTTTAATTCACTGTACTGTACTGTGTGCTTCTTCATGGCAAATAGTTACACAGCTCCATTACTTTATTTTATCTCTGAGTAGCCACAAATAGATTGATCATTGTTATCAATCCAATTCAGGAAGCAGTTAATTGATTTACTGCTATGACAAGGTCCATAAATGTCGCCAATGTTTTTCAAAGCAAGTACTTTTGCCTAAAGTCTCTGAAGAGATAGTTACAATGAGGCCAACCTGATGCTTCGAATTCTGGTTTGGATTTTGTTCTCTTTATCTGTCTGCCATCAACCTCTATTCTTGATATGAGTGAGTTCGGGTTATTGTATCACAAGATTTTCTCCGCTTGCTCTTTCTACTCCCCTTAGGCTTATGCACAGCACAGATTTTTCTTAATTACCCTGTAAGAAGTTTCTAACAGCTGTAACAAACATCTTGAGGACATCCTAATTTACATGAAAGAGGAAAACAAATACCTGCTCTTTTGGCAAATCACCTGTAAAGTCAAGTATCTCTGTCTGCGTGACAGCTTTGCTACACTAACAGTAAAATTCTGAGTTTTATGCTTAATTCATGAACTTTTAAATTTGTCCTACCAAATGTATTTCATTCCTTTTCATTACCTACAGGTTAGAAGTACTGTTTACATGTGCCCAAGCAACAGACTTGGATAAAAAGTTCAGCTTCTTAATCACTGCTCTGCTTCATAAGCAGTTCTACCCAAGAAAGTACCTGGTGCAATAGACATTTCCAATAGCACTTGCCCTTAAGCACATTCACTGGCACTTCAACTCAGAAGCCTTTAGAGAGCAAGAAGGAAGCCTGTTAAAAACTTACTGACAATTTAATAGAACTTATAAACAATCTTATAGAGAGTAGAATAGCAGACTTTTCTAAAGTGACTCGAGAAGGGGCATTGTATTGAGTGATGGACAACATTTACGTTTACTGGAATATAGTTTTCACAGCAGTCTCTACAACTTCCTTTGGGGTTTCCAGCTTCAATATCTGTCTACATTTTGGACTTTCAAAGTCCACAGAGTCAATCTCGTTTTAAGTTTATTTTGTCCACACTGAAGGTCTGACAACACTGCTATAATCTCTGACAGATTTTTGTATTTGAAGACTATGCTACCAACTTGGATTCCTGAATAATGAAGATGACTTGGTAAAAATGACAGAATGGGAACATTACATTGTGTCACGTCCTCTTTGTTTATTCTGAGACTGCATCTGTAAGACTTCACGCTCCAAAGCGCACGTCAAAGTGATCCTTCAAAGACTGAGCTGATATTTGAAACCTGTCATCTCCTGTAAGTGTTGTCACACTTGGTCTCACGTCAGGTCCACTAACATGTGCCTCTATACTGACCTGTAAGTCTATAGCTGCCGAGGTATGAAAAGCAAGTCACGTGAAAAACTGCAGGATTGAACATTACAACAGCACTTCACAGTGTATATTCATTATTTGTTTCAAGAGCTTAGCAAGTATGGAAATTGTCATCTACTAACCTTCTAAGCAGACAAACCATTTCAGGCCAGGTCCAACAAATGCCAATTATTACAGAGCAAGAAGTAGTATGGTAAGACAAAGGGTCAGATGCCCTTCTGCTTAGATTCTGCTTGGCTTAACAGGGAGAGGAAGATTTTAATCTGAATGACTCTCACAGACCCCTTGGACTACAGTATAGAAGTTCCTCAGGTCTGCATTGTCCTTTGTGAATGTATCCCAAAACTGTAGAGATAAATGAGATGTTCTCACCTAGGGATGCCAGGACGCCTTTGCCAGGTTCTTGACCATATTGCACTGGGAGAGACAATCCCTGAAGTAGTGATACTGAGCTGTTTTCTTCTCATGTCATCTCACCTGTTCCTACAAATGTAATACTCTTACTTAAAGCAAGAAGATTTTTTTTAAAGAAATACTTTCTATTGGCTTTGGTTCCCTTCCTTCAAAAGGGAGTTATATAAATCAAGATGCTGTCTGTTCCCATGCTGTTTTCCTCTTCCTCCTCTTGCTCCTGCAAAGCATATGTTCTCCAGTTTATATAAAGGAGAAAAACTGCATTTTCTTTTAGTTGTACAAGCCAGCAAGGCAGTGCTCTGCATCTTCCCCTGACCACCATGAAAGAAGAAAGATTTCTGGCACACTATTAGGAACACCCAGAATCATGATGTTCCCAATGGTTCATATAGCAATATACATAGCAGGGTTTCGTTTGTTACTTTCCTGGCGTACACTCATTTTATGTTGGCTGGCTCAGCAGCATTTAGCAATTGTTCCTTGCTTATGTGGAAATATTTCTTGGATTACAATTCAGTCTCTCTGTGCAGCTTATTTGTTGAACTATGTGGTAATAGGAATTTTATTTTGCCCTTAATCACTGTTAATAGAAACATAACCATGACCGAACTATCTTGGATATACATATGATATTCAATATCATGCATAAAAAAGGCATTGTATTAAAAATTTCTGTTGAGTGTCAATGGTTTTAGTTACTACCTATAAAATTACATTTAATGAACCCCATAACATTTCACTTACTAGCGTTTCTGTCCATAACAAATACCGAACTGGGAACTACAAAAGGAGTACCACATTGATTCTGATAATAAAAGGGTTCATTGCAGTCATACTACATAATCCTACATAACTTGCAGTTTCCAAGTCTGTGATCCTTTGATGCGTATTTGGCTACAAAAAGAAAACCATGTCTCCAGATAATGAAGGAAAGGAAGGTTGTCCTGGACCATTTGAAGTCTGACAATATTTGTTTCTTTCATTGCTTACAACTAGGCTTGTAAAGGATCAAAAAGATTTTTCAAAGACTAGCTTAGCATAAAGGCTTATTTCTGATTTGTAGCACAACCAGTGACCATAAAGAAGGTATTATCTTTGAGAAGCAATTGCACACAGTAATTAAATAGCAGACTAGAGATCATTTCATACAACAGTGAGAGGGAGTGGAGAGCTGTTTCAATATGGAAACAACTTCTCCATGTATAGTCTTAATTTTAGCCAGAAAGCTTGAATTCACCTAGAAGCTAAGATCTCTGTTTATTGAAACCTTCAATTTCTTCTTACTCTTTTTCACTTGTTCTGGAAATCAGCAGATATCCAGGTTGCCATTAATGACTGCATATGATTTCCTTCACTAAGCCATGCCTAATTATCCAAGTGGAACAGTAAGAACCAATAGTGTAAAATAGATTAAAAAAAAGTTTGCAGCTTCATTCTCCATTGAAATTTATCTCCACGGGAACGAATTTTTCCTCCTACTAAGATCTGTAGTGAGTGTTATGGTATATAGAAACGGAGAAGAATTCCACTAAACAGTCTTCTAACAATCCTTACTACATTTTCTTATTTTCAAAAGTGCAAAGCAGCAGGATGCACATGCAGCTAAGCCCAGAATACCAAACGCTGTTGAAAGAAGGGCATTTGGATCCCACACAAAAGAACAAAAGAGACAGTGGCAGACTAGGAATGCACGATGAGTCCTGTTTATGATAGATGAGTATCTATGCAGCTGAATTGAAAACAAGATTGAAACAAGGGCAAAGATAAGACACCTGATGCATACTGCTTCAAAGGAATTCAGATCTATTTTGGGCCTCATTTAAGTGAAAGCAGTTTATTATTTCCTGATCACACCCCAGGATCAGGGTTATGTTATACCTAAGTCATTGGTCTTGGAAAAACGTAAACAGGCTGTCAGCAGACTTTGGGGTTATGCCAAGACCAAGGGAACCTGTCCCTTCTCACTCAGGGAAGGGAACAGAGCTTGTGCTGAGCTAAGGGTACAGTGAACTTGGTAAGGAAATTCACATGTGGCATCCTGTTGTGAACATTATTTTCTTTTGGTAAAGAAATTAATCTTTGCTCAGAATGTGATCTCTTCGAATCACAATTGAAATGTGGGCTGTCCAATGACAAAAGCATTGGACTTGTGGGATCATGAAGAGAGCAAATCAGAGATCCAACCTGAGACTAGGACCAGGGTCCGTGTGAACAGAAAGGATTTTCAAAGGAACATAAGTGACCACCTGAAATGCAGTTTTATGTATGGAAGACAGAGAGCACCTTCTTTATATTAGGGGAAGAGAGCACGTCCATCCAAAACAGTGAATAACCTACCAGTGTACTCTGCTGTTTTGGGTCTGAGCTATGAATTTTACATCTCCTAGGTATCGTACCCACACATCCAATTTTCTGGACAAGCACTTAGAGTTACAAAAACGTAAAGGTGGACATCAGCACCATCATTTTCACTTTTGCTTTAAAAGAAGGTCTCCATGCACATATCCTGTGGGGAACCTGATCCTACCTGAAAGTGTTGAGCATACTCTAAGTATATCTACTAGACTGGGACAGATAAGAATTTTTAAAATATCAGTCCCAGGTGGCAGATGATTTATTTTTTTTTTGTCCACAAAAAATGAATGTGTAAACCCTGGGTATCCTCGTTAAATTTGCAACTCTACTAGTTCGTGTCTTGCAACTTAGTTCACTTTCAAGCTGCCTACATTGTAGATTCAAATTTGTACTCTGCCATCCTCAGGGAAATTGATATTTTAGGTCCAAAGCAACAGAAGATTTCTATTTTAGACTGTACTATCTGAGGTACCCTGTAGATGCCTATTTAGATTACATGAGCAAACAAAATATCTAGACATCAAGGAAACTGCATGAGGCTTTACCTAGCTGTTAAAAAATAGTCCAGCCTGTATAACCTGAATACGAAATACCTGCAGTACAGCAGGCTAAAAGAAGTGGATTTTGTTTATATTAACTAAAGTGTTGCCAGATCTTAAGTGATTTGAGGTCACAGCCAGGTCTAACAGACCCTGTGACTGCAAGCAAGCCTTGCCTCACACAGAGATAGCCCTAGAGAAGGTAGCACGCTGCGATGCTGCGAAGAACCACCATAAACAGTCCCCGAAGCAGCACTGTGGCTTCGGTACAGAATAGGGTCTCAGCTACTGAGGTGGCGTGTAGTGCCATGCAAAGGTGGCCAGGACTAGTTTCACATAGCTGTGCATTGTATCACATTCTTGAGGGATACAGATCTTTAAGGTCTTACGCTACAATGTCAACAGAACGCAACAGGAGAATGGAAACATGAAAAATAAGCTCTTAAGCTCTGCATCTCAGTTACCCAGCTATAAAAAAAGAAACAGACCTCTGCCTCTTATGGTGATAACTGCTATGAAAAATCCTGTGCATTAACAGTATGTGAAGTGCTACTTAGAAAATCTTCACCATTATTTTCACTGCTTAATAGCTCTCAAAATATTCTGACTTGGCAAAGGGTAGAAAAATCATGATTAGACAAATGGTTTCTAAAAAAAAAAAATCTTGATTTATGACAGATTCTGTTTAATTCTGCTTACAGAGAATCCTGCTGCTGTGAGAAATTGATCTCGGTGCTGACATGTTAACAGAATGCTAGCAAGGGTGAAAAGGAACCATCAACATCAAGGCTATGAGAATGCGTTAAGTAGTACTGGCTGCTAGGTTTATATGTAGATGTGCATATTACTGTATCACAACTACTCACAGTGATGCAAAATGTTTGTAGGAAGAGTTATTATTGCTACTGAGAATATTCTTCTCAACCTCTTTACAAAAATAATAAAAATGCCTTGCTTTTTGCAACTATTTCTTCCTGCCAATGACTGGAGTAATCCATGTTGAGCTTAGGATATTTTAAAACCCAAAGAATGCAAAAGATAAGAACACTTGAACTCCTTATTAAGAAGAAACATTCTGCTTTTTAACGTACTTTAAGGAACAAGATGACTATGGATTTGACAGTTTATGTGGGTATTGGTCTGCAGCTACTCTGCTACACACAAAGGACAGGCACAATGGAATGAGTTTACCAATCTCTCTGACCTGAGTTTATCATAAGGCCATAAAAAGGGAGATGAAGACAGTGCTTAGCTCTACAGTAGTTAGCACAAATATTAAGTGATTTTGTTTGTTTGATCTCTCAATCTTTTTAAGTAGTTATTAAACTCCACCAACATTCTGTCTGTATTAATTCCTCTCATGTTGAAGGGCTTGTTGTGATTGTATTGCACCCCAGTCACTGAAATAGACTCATAAGAAGTTGGATTGCATCTCAGAATCATACAATATTGAAAGATTTGCAGGATGATAGGAAAGTCTCATGTTAAAGTAAACAGTCATGAGCATATACTGACAATCTTTCCCTTGGATTTTGTGTTTTTTTTCCTGCTTTCTGTTCTCCGACCATGGGTTACAGAAGAGAACTATCTGACTCTTCACTGCACAGCATGAGATGTTTCCATTTTCACATTCCCAGGTAAAAATCTTAATCCTGCAAAAGCTACGCTGAACATTTATCAACTGAAAATATCATTTTCTCTTTGTTGGTAGAGATACGCAAGTAAGCTTCTGACAGTCTAAGTACAAACACGTTTAGTGGAGACTTTCACCTGCCTCTAATCTGAAGACAGAGAAGTACAAATCATGTGTGATATGTCTAGGCAGGGGGAAGTCAATCGCTTGTCATCAGCTGATAAAGCCACAAAACAAGATTTTACTCCTGTTTTGCTTTTATTTGGTTTCTGGTTTTGTTTGTTTGTTTGTTTGTTTTTGTTTGTTTTTCTTTTTAGTATGAGGGTAACCGCTTTTGTAGGAATCTTGTTTGCTAAATAAAGCATCATGCTGCTTAGCTACACAATTTTCTCTAATAAAGGCATTTGTTTTCCTGAATTTTTATTTCCTCTTCTCCTAAACACTGATATTCTCATTTAAGAATGATCCTATATATTAAGAAAAAGGCTTGGCTGATACCCCTCCAGCTTACATATAAGGCTGCAATTTTTAAAACTTTGGAACTAAGCTAAAAGTTACTTGTTTTGGGAACATGGTGATACAATAAGATGTTAAGAGTGATCATGATACATGTTACAATTTGGTCTCAGAAGGAAACATGAGAAGAGGGAACACTCATCTGATAAAGTTCTCTTAGTAGTAGTACTCTTTCATAAAGGCTTTTTTTCATCTGTTTCTCAGACATTTGATGTTTATTAAAACAACATATTTCAGCTAAAACAAATAATAGCTTTTCCCTTTTACTTGGGATTCTATTACTACAATCCATCTAGTTCCTCATATGTGGTGAAATACTCCTCCAAATAATCTGCAAACGGAAGCATGCCGTTTATGCCATATGTGAGCTATATTAAAAATATGTTGAAGCAGATGAGAGAAATTATGAATATGCTACACTCCACAAAAATCTTTTGGACACTGCCATGAACAAAGACAATGCTCACACCCTAAGTTCCTCCTAAAGGGAAATAAAAATATTCTTCTATATGAAGTCCAAGCATGCGAAGCGTATGTCTGTATATTTAGCCTTCCAAGAAACAAACGACACTAATGTCACAGCTTTTCCAAATCCAAAATTGTAGAAAACCTTCTGGGTTAATAAGAACTGACAGCAACTGTAGCAGTCAACACTGCCCCCCAGTGTGCATCGTTTCAAATTCATTCTACAATGGCTTCCTTTTACAATTGGAGTGCATTGTTGAGTATGTCATTCCACGACTTAATTTAACTTAACTTTATTTTAAGAAAATAATTTTAAAAGCTATTATTTATCAACCATTACTCTCCTCCTTTCTATGAATTACTGCAAAAATGTAAAAGGATGTGTAAATACAGGAATATTGATTTTATCACTTGCATTTGCTTTATGTTGTGTTTATTGTTTTTAGAAAGTTCTACAGGCCCAGCGGATCAGCTTCACAGATGACATGTAATACGGTGTAGATTTGCTTTCTGTAATTATATTTCTGCCTATTTTATCTATATTCAAATTCGATAGTGCTTACAGAGGTCTATCAAAAAGCAGGGAAAACATACTCATTTAAGCACATACCTGTCTCCTCAGTGAATGCCATGAGCTTGTGCATGAGAAGAGCAGGTGTATTTGCACATAAGGACCTAATGCAAAATGCACTAGGAGTCTCTTCAGTGGACTTCGTGAGAGACAAAGGACTTCATACTTCCATATACTGAGCACTCTAACTACAATCTAACACAAATCACACAAAATACATCCAGAAAGCACCAAACTCTACAGAAGCAGTTCTGCTGAAATCAAGAGTCTTCAGAAGTTATGAGCCTATGAGCAACTGCCCTACTTGCCACTTTTAAACTGTCCTACCACACCATCGTCTCTGTGCTATGGACCACCACACAGAAAACCAAGCTAGTTAGAATTATCCCAACTGGGCAAGCAGAAACATTGTGAGGTTAGCAACAGACAGAAACATTTTTCAAGAACCTTGGCAGATCTTTCAAATACAGCAAAAAGAATCAAAACATAGTTACACTACCATCCCAGCAGGTTTCTGATAGTCCATATGGTATTAAAAAAAACCAACCAAAAACCTCTTTCTAATCAATAACACCCTCCACCAGCCTCAAAGCATAAGGAACTGCTGAATCATATGTTTAGAGATTATCTCACAGTCAACACACCGCAAATATATACACAAACAAACATCTCAATCTCATTTAGAAATAAGTGGGATCATTACAGGCGTAGCTGATTTTAATTTATTACTGAATTATCTTTTTTCTGTCATTCAACTAGAATATACTACTGAATTTCAATCCTGAATTGCATTAAAAGATAACATTAATGCAACACCAAGTTAGCATGCTCAAGTACTCCCAATCAACAAGTTGCAGAAAGTTTAATTTACCCACATATTCTCTGTAACTTTTATTAACATGTTGAACAGTTACTAGAGTTTTCATAAGGAAAAGAAGGGGTTCCTAAGTAGTTTTGCTGCTAGCAACTGCAAGAAAGTTTCCATAAATTTTGGACTGATCATCATTTAAGAACACCTATGTGTGTCTGCAAGATTTCAGTATTTTTATCATTGCAGAAAGCACTGTAGAGAATAAATTCCGTAGTCTAAAATGTATACAGCTCTGTGTATGAAGCCATACCTCAGAGATCAAGGAAATGGAGCTGGTCAAAACCGTCTACCTCAGGGACGGCCTTTTCAGATTTTGTGCAAACACTTCACTACACTTCCATGCAAACACTGCGCTACAGTCCAGTGTTGCACAGGACATTCTTTCAATATAAAGAAGCATATATTTTCCTAAATTAAGACACTTACCAGAATTATTCAAGGAAATGGTAGCACGAAGAAAAAGCTTAGCACCAAGAGCAGTGTGGTCCAAATACAAACTATAGTACAGTAAGTCCGGTATAAAATTAAATTGGAGCTTGCTAAAAGTTACTCTGATATTAGTTTTCCGAAGAGCACCAGTTACAGTACGTATGTTGGAGAACTGCAAGTATTACGGAAATGCAGTGTTCTGCTGCTCTAGGAGGAATAAGAAATACGGGCTTGACCTGCATGCGTGGAGCTGAAAATTTATACTGAGACTGGGGGAGGGGGGAAGCGTAAGTCCCAAGGTGCTAATGATGAGTCACTAAATAGCATAAGACAGTCAACCTGCTGTAATTCTCCACCAAAATATACCACAGAGAAGGTGGCTGGAAAGCACATTGGAGTCAAGAAGAGAGGTAGGCTATGATTTCATCTTCAATGGTCACGAGAAAAATTAATGATCCCATTGTTTCCAACCACTACGAAACTGCTGTTTTGAGATGCTGGTGTTTGTAGTTGTAGTTGGCCGCCAGGCTGTGAAGTAGCCATGTTCTCAAACATCCTCCTTCCCTACATTATGTGGTGCAAACCCCTCAATGCTGGTGTACACCATTGCGCCGAGTTCCCCGGTTTGGTTTGTATTTCATCTGATTTTGAGTAAATAAATTCTGATGGAATTGCAGCTCAGCTTGGCTTCTCCTCAACCCCCTGCTGGCACCAGCAGTTGTTCCCAGTCTTTCTCCTGCCAGCAATACAGGACGTTTCATGCCAGGCAATTGCAACTGCTTGTGTCAAGGGTCATCTCCACGGCCTCTTGTCTTTGTCACCAGCTCTCACAGCTGGCTGGCATCGATTTATTCTATTCTTTCAGTTTACAATCAGCTTGAGACTTTCTTCCACACAAAGTTTGCTTCCTCCTGTGACCCTAGTAACCTTTACTTGAAATAATTTATATTGCTAAATCCTGAGGTAGTTTGACTGTGCCTCTGGGCACCGATTCAGTTTCTGTGTCCTCTCAACAACCTTGTGTGTGTATATGCAGTTGTCAGATGCCATCAAGTGGCAGAACACGTTTCAGAGTTTTCTATTCTGCACTGCCACGGCCCCAGTATCAACCCCTGGGGTAGCCCACTAATGACTGGCCTCCAGCTGGACTTCATCCTGCTGATCACAACCCTTTGAGGCCAGCAACTCAGCCCGTTTTCAATCCACTTCACTATCCACTTATTTAGTCTGTACTTCATCAGCTCATCTATGAGGATGTTACGAGAGACAGCATCGATAGCTTTAGCTTTGCTAAAGTCGAGCTAGGCAACACCCACTGCTCATCTCCTCCATCAAGCCAGCCCTCACATTGGAAAAGGCTATCCGGTTGGTGAAGGATGACTTCTCCTTTATAAATCCTTGCTGATAACCATCTCGTCCTTCTTATGTTTGGGAACAGCTTCCAGGATCAGTTGCGCCATCACCTCCCCAGGGATCAAGGTGAGGCTGACCAACCTGCCATTCCTCGGATCCTCCTTCTTGCCCTTCTTGAAGGTAGGGGTGACATTTCTTTCTTCCAGTCCTCAGGAATCTTGCCTCAGGAATCATGACCGCTCAAAGATTATTGAGAACTGTTTCCTAGTCACTCTTCACACAACATTAGGAGCATCTCTGTTCTGGATTTGTTAGTTGTGGGCTCCTCATTCCTCATTTTTAAGGAGGCTATAATAGCACTGTAGAAAGCAATCCCCATTTTTAATTTTTCACAGATAAACCTTTTAACTGGAACACCAATGGAATAAATACTATTTTACAGATTACTAGTCCCAAGGTGCTAATGACAAGCCACTAAAGAACACAAGACAATCAAACATATCACTCCATCTGACAGAGGAAAAAGCTGAATGTCTGCTTAACAATGACCATGAAACAGAAACATTTTGCCATTGTTTTGCATGCTCCCTAAGAAAAAGACCTGAAGGAAAAAATGCTGGTTTTGTACTTGACCATTCTTCAGAGGCATTTCTTGACTTGAAATCTGAAACCAGTGCTCTGATCATTATCTTCCAACACAATCTTATTGGTCCAAGTCATTCCAGTGGATAGCTAGAAACCCCCAGAAAAATGGAAATTCAAATACGTTCAGGAGTGATGATAAAAGGACCTCATTGGGCAATGTTGTAAGAATTTTAGTGAAACCAGGGTCATGCTATGGTATAGTTCTGTAGCTCTTAAACAAATGAGTTCCCTTAGTAAAAAAAAATAAATGTTAATTCATAAGTCTTCTGCCCCTCCACTTTTCCTCAGGAAATTGTAAGTCTCCAAGATGATAAATCACTTTGCCCTTCAGTTCTTTTAAGTAAAAATGCTGAAGTCCTATTATGCTTTCCTAGGGCTCAAGCTACATAGAAAAAAGTGGGAGAGCTTTATACCCTGCAATGAGCCTGTGGGGAGGCAGTTCCATGGCAAAAGTAGGAGAAACATTGTACTACAGACCCAGTCAGAGCGCCCTGAAGTAGGCTGTTCTTCCCTTTGAAATATTTTTTTCTTTCCTCCCACTTAGGTCTATCTTTGCATAATCTCTTTTATTTTGTTCAAGTGAAGCAGCAAGAAATTCCCCCTCCTCTCCCCTTTTTTTTTTTTTTAAATTGAGAATAACTGCTGGTACTCAGCCTCTGGTGGGAAAAAGCACAGACTGAGGCAGAGTCCTGGCTCACTTCTCCCACATTATTCACTCTGATGCAGTTAGAAGCCAACGCGCACTAATTGCTGTGATCTCTCCGTTTGGCTTTTAACTTAAATAGCCGTCTGTAGGAGAATCTCAGCTGCTTTCAGCAGCCAGAAGCACTTGAAAACAGCAGCCCCCTAACATTGTTTAATTTTTACAACTTTGAGGTCATGAAAGAGACCACTAACTGTTTCAATGAAACTCCATAGGATGGGCTTGGCTGGATGATTTGTTTCTGCTTTAGGATTTAATTTGAACAATATGGACTTTTCCCCATTAGCATAAAATAAATCAGCACTTTGCACTGGTTTCCCACGCATCACTTTCAACAGGCTGCCAACATTAGGATCATGTGGATAGATGACAAGCACTCAAACTACTTACATCTATTAAGAGTCCATTGGTCACATCAGCTCTTGGTTTTGATCATTCTTTAAGTTGTATATCACTGTTACTTACATCCCACAGTCACCAGGTTTAATATACACACATGCCTTGTAATTCAGCCACAGAGCATATTTAGACAGTCATAAATTCAAATCAGGTAGCAGGGGTTTGAATAATATAAGACGTCTTCCCTCAGTAAGGCAGTTATTTAAAACACACCATAGCTGTACTCGCAGGATTTCAAGCAGATCAAGTGTCAGAATCCATTTTTTCCTTCCCCAACTTTCCACATTCATGTTAGCACATAAAATGCTCCTTTATATATATAAATGATTTTGTTCCATAAGTGTAACTGAGATAACTTTGAGATTTACTGAACTAGAGTCCAATTACGTTAGTTCATCTTCAAAATAACACGAGATGAAAAAAATGATCCAAGTTAATAAAGGTCATTGTGTTAGCTGGAAAGAACAGGATATTTTTCCATGAAAGACCTTCAAATTTCTTCTCCGCCCACACACCACCCTTGCCTTATTGCACTGTGCCATAGGGGACATCACAAGGAGACAAGGAAACACAAAAGCAAAAAAATAGCATGTTATAGATGCCCCTATCTCTTATTAGCTGTACCATCCCATACCCTTACCAATCATGAGGCACACGAGGCCACGTGCAAACTCAGTTTAGTTTAGTTCCACACAGGCAGCCTCAGCCCCAGGGCCAGCGTGGTGCGATGCAACATGGCCGCCACTCCAGCATACTAATCCAAAACTGCCCCCACAGCCTCTCCTGCCAGCCCTCGAGGCTCCATGGTGCCCCCAGCCCCTTCCCCACAACCCTACCCTGCTGTGAGCTTTCTGCCTTCAGCCACACAAGGCACCCCTCACACTCAGGGAGACGAGCAGCATCACGTCTGTCTCCCCCCCACTAATGGCGGGCCCCTTGATGTGATAGGGACCTCCTGCCTCCCCTCGGGGTGGACAGTCTAGCTGTCCCACCCACCCATCTCATTTCTGAGGAACTTTTAACCATTTTCTACCCAAAAGAACAGAAGCAGCAACTCACCTCATGCTGTAGCATGCAGCAGCAAGATTTTTCAAAGAGCCAACTGGCTTTTCTGAGGGAGGGCACCAGGCGCCCCAGCTGGCACCAATCAAGCTGATTACCCCAGGGGCTGTCTCTTCAGGGGAGGCCAGCAGCAGCCTCTTCAAACATTTTTAAACTGCCGCCAGGGAAAGCCCAAATAAGACAACATTTCTTATCTGCGCTAATCAACATGGTGCCATGTAAAATGCTGTACTTCTCCTCCTCACCATTAAAAAAAAACCACCCAAAAAAACCAACAAAACCCCAAAAGTTTTCCATTACGCCTATGCCTGTTACGTTTCTGACCCACACCTGATACTGAGAAGGGGCGAGTCCTGCCGGAGGACTCGCTAGTCAGCACGCTGCCAGGAGCGGTGTGTGTTTGGGGGAGAGCACAATCCCGCAGCCAGAGGTGTTCCAGCCGCCAGCCTGGTGATGTGCAGAGCCGATACCCTCAGTGGATCAAAACCAGTGTTTTGTACTTGCTTTTACAACACAGAGGAGCCCCACTGGGGATCCCTATGACTGGTTTTTGTAAGAGGCAGGTTCAGTGATTAATGCTGGATGTGTGCTGGGCTGGGGGGAGCCCTGGCAGTTTGGGGAGCTCACACCAGAGAAGCTGCCGAAAGCCGCGACTGAGCTGCCGCCGTACCTGTACAGGTCATCTCAAAGAGCCCACGCTTTCTCCCCTGGCCTGGCTGGGTCAGGTAGGATCCCTCCAGTGGTCACCCTTCCCATGGTCTGCTTTTAAATACCCGAGCCCCGTGGACTCTGCTGTCCTGTCCTGCACCAAAGGAGGCAACACAGAAAGTGGGTTCACACCGAATTGGCATGATGGGAGCCATGAGCATCACAGAATCATAGAATCATTGAGGTTGGAAGGGACCTTTAAGATCATCAAGTCCAACCATCATCCTAGCACTGCCAAAACCACCACTAAAAACCATGTCCCGAAGCACCACATCTACCCACTTTTTAAATAACTCCAGGGATGGTGACTCAACCACTTCCCCGGGCAGCCTGTTCCGATGCCTGACAACCCTTTCTGTGAAGAAATTTTTCCTAATATCCAGTCTAAACCTCCCCTGGCACAACTTAAGGCCATTTTCTCTTGTCCTATTGCTTGTCACTAGAGAGAAGAGACCGACCCCCAACTCTCTACAACCTCCTTTCAGGTAGCTGTAGAGAGCGATAAGGTCTCCCCTCAGCCTCCTTTTCTCCAGGCTAAACAACCCCCGTTCCCGCTGTCGCTCCTCATCAGACTTGTTCTCTAGACCCTTCACCAGCTTCCTTGCCCTTCTCTGGACTCGCTCCCTGCAGTCCGTCTCGTACTTACTGCGCGATACATTTCCTCACATGCAAAACAAAGCTACGTAGATACTGGCAGTTTTTAGTTGTGCAACCATGAGTTCTGCATACCAAGAAACCACTTAAAAATAACCACGTTTTCTGGATTTTTTTTTTTTTTTGTGAAGCAAGTATGTCCTAAACTATTGATGAGCTGAGACACAGAATATAAATGTTTGGGAAGATTTAAAAGAAAGAAAAAGAAAGATAAACGTAACCAGAAACTGAACTAGGGCATAGGCAGGAAAAGCATGTGATTCCTGGCTGTGGGTCCAGCAGACAGTGTTGGTGATCTGCTGGGTGTGTCTGTTGTGGAGAGACTTTTTACAAACAGTTTTGCAAACTACAGCAGAGGTCCAAAATATTTACAAAACATTCCGAAACACAGCCTGTCATTCAGCTTTCTGCACCAAGGGAAGATATGTATCCTATCCATTTTAAGGGGCTTTACCTATACTTAGACTTTTCTATAATCATCTTTTCAGATACAGTTACCTCTGCTCCAAATTATCTGTAATGCTTCTTGTCTAGACCAGTCTGTATATTGTATATGTAAACTTCTATGCCAGTTTTAGTTAGGAAAGAAAGATGGACTTGCTGAAGAAAGAAGTTGAATATGTATCTAAATACCACAATAAAACAAACTGCAGATGCTTCTCTGAAAACCATGTCAGATTAAATACGCACATTTTTTTCTAAACACTTGATATTTCAATTGGCAGCTATAAACCAAATTACTCTGCCTAACCCCAAAACAATGCTTATACAGAAGCATCAAAATTTCATGCAGAAACATTTTTTGAAAATGAGGGGATTTTTTTCTTAAGACTTTACATGGATAGACTAAACATTTCTAGATTTTTTAAAACATATAAAAATCAGATGCTGTCCACCTCCTAATCACCAAGGTCAGATAGAAAAAAACCCCAAATTGCTCCACATTCACATCTGAATTTTTCTGTATGTATAAAAACTTTATGTTGTACAACTGTAAGACCAGTTGGGATTGAACCAAATACTGAACTAAAGAAGTAGCTTCAGATTTTGGGTTAACAAATGATCATTCTTCCTGTATTGCCGGACAACTCCAGCAGAACTGCAACCAGCCTCCTTGGATGCAAAGTCTTCTTTTCTTGCATTCACCTGAGGTTTCAGTGTGGCAACAGTTCAAAGATATATTTTTTTTACCTTGGTAGGAGTGCAGTAAGTCTTCAGAATGTGCATATGTTTGTATTTGCAGAGTAGGTTACAGCTGGAAAAAAAAGGGTAGTTTTTTGTTTTATGGGAGGAAAGGAGAAAGATAGGTGCCATAGACAAGTAATTCATTAAGATGCAGAAATCCCAGTTCTCCAAAGGGAAAAAAAAAAAAGCTTTGCTTGAAGATCTTTCATGAAACAATTTGTGTCGTCTTTATCATTTCAGTCTCTTAAAGAGTGATAGTTGCAGATTTACACAATTGTCTGACATGGCCTTGAAATTTGAGTTCTTCTTTAGCCTGTCTAAGCCCCAAATTCCATTCCAACCAAGTAAAGACAATTTTGATCAAAAAGCTGTTCCACCAGCACATAACCTTCCACTGCGTCATGGTTTAACCCAGCGTCAGTTTCTCTAGGAAGAGGCTGGCTTGCTTTTCTGCGTAATAGTTTCTTGGCTAACACCATTGTCTGGGAAGTGGAAAATCTGTGTTCTAGGTTTTCCTAACCTGAAAGGCTCTGAACGTGCACCTTCCAACTTGTAGAAGTGTATCTTAAGCAGCGGGTGAAGGCCCTTTTGGGAGGGTTGAAGTGGCTATGCAGTCAACAATGCCAGCCATGGGGCCAGAAGAAAAGTAGGCAAGCAGGACTCTGTGTGCTCTCATCTGAAAGAGGGCACAGTGGGGATTATCATGCTCTGCTACCAGGCAAGTGCATGTATTTCACCCTAGGCTGTCCCTGGTTAAAAGCCAGAGGCTTATATACCTAAGCGGGAGAACAGCTGTCAAGATTCATCAATATTGTTGGGCTGAATCTACACCCTACTTGCTTCAGCCACAGGACTAGAACTGATTGACTTCTTATTTGCTGCCTTTTTGACTATTTGACCTTAATCTTCAAGTAATAGTATGGCCAGCCTTCTGGGGAGGGATTAAAAACAGACCCACTCTGAATTCATAGTACCCGGTGGCTGATGTGCTGTCCTGAAATACAGATTCAAGCTACCTTTGACTGATGCAGCCTTGAAACACAGCCCTGCCCTCTTACTCTTGGGGCAGGTGCTGTAGCAACTGTAAGGGGTGGGCAGACATTAATAAACTGTGTTCCAGGAGACCAGGGCTGTGTCCTGGGTGACTTTGGACAAGCCACTTCACCTTAGTTTGCCTCATCTCGTTAGTTTAAATTTTGAAAACAACAACAACAAAAAACCCAACGATAACAACCAAAAATAAACCAACTAAAGCTCCCTGGTTTTAGCTACATTAAATCTTCTTTTCTGCTTAGCCTAATTTTTCACTTTCACCCCATTACTGAAGTACCACAGATAAGGTAGAATAGACACAAGAGATTCATGTTCTACACTCACAGGAGGGCAGGGGTGAGAGGAAGACTATTTTCTGTGAGGAATAATTCGGATATTTATTTTTTTTTAAAAATTGTAGTATTTGTATCCCATTTCAAGCAAAAAATATATACTTCTTAGTCCTTGAGAGCCTCTGGAAATTTTCAGTGAAGTTCACAATAGGCTGATCGGAAGAATTACCATAAGCAAAGAAACAGTGTTTCGCCTGAACATCTAGTCACGTTTTTCTGGAGAAATTGCCATTTGAATTCTGCTCTTAGTAGCCTGTCACCTTGATATAACGCACACCACCACAACTCCACACTGTAAATAATTGTATTTCACACACTGGAGTACAAAATTAGATTTCCCTGAAACTTCTAGCTGTCCATCAGTCTCACTTTGGTTTTATGGCGACATGCTCATCTTCTTAACGATCACCTGAAGAGACCATGATGCTTCATTTGCTGATGAAAATGTGCATGTGCCATAGTCATAGTATTCAAGCACATTTTTCTTTAGATACTTCTATTATGGAATCCCCAGCAGGTGAAAGAAGAATTTCTATTAAAAGAGAATTTTGTATTTTTAGAGAACTTTACTTCCTTTGCCTCATGAAATGACTGATAATCCGCATGAGCACCATGCGCATTGGAATTGTTCAGGACACAGCTTCCAAAAATTTGAGCCCATTCTAGAGTTTAACTTTTTTAATTGTAAGGGATTTAAGTTAGGTTAACATAGAAACAAGTGAGGAAGCAGAAACTGGCTCCAGTTTCTCCACAAAAACTACCACCAACAAAAAAACCCTCCCCCACCAAAACCCCAAATATGAAGGTTTAGCAAGAATTCTTCTGAAGAGAAGAAAGATTATTACTATTCTTTCACTTAGGGACATAGTGTGCGTCATTAACTTGCATTGCATTTGATTGTTGAAATCCATATATGTGTCCACACAAGCAGACAGCAGGGCTGTTGTGTAGAAATCACCATAGAAAGGGCTTCCACCATTAGGAAAAAAATAAGACTCATTTAGAAATACCTAGTCCTTTGCACAGAACTCCTATTTCCTTACACACCCAGTATGTAACATTCAGAAACTACAAGATTTTCTATTCCATCTTGTGCAGAAACATCGGAAAAGAAAAAGTTTTACTGAACTGATTTCAATCTGAACTGGAAATACCAGTTCATTTGGATTTTTCTGTTAACTAAAAGGCCTTCAATTAAAAAAAATAATTGGGAGGTATCCTCTAACCAGCAAGCTGGTACTGATATACTGACTTAAATACAATTGAAGCCTGTGCCCAACAGCTGTGTTTGCAAAGCTGCTGAATGTACAAAATAGTTTTTTTTTTTTTTTTTTTTTTTTTTTTTTTTTTTTTTTTTTTTTTTTTAAAAAAGGAGAATGCTTACATCATCAATTTTGGGCCAAAACACCCTGAGTTCAGGATTACTTAAAACTACAGTTTTGTTTTTCCCATTATAAAGACAGTCCTTGCTTCCAGTACTCGGGTCACACGTAAGCTACTATTCTGAAACACGTGGGTCCTTTCTAACATTTGGACACTTCAAATCAATACTCACGACTTAGGTTTGCACTCCTCTTTAGTTTTGCAAGGGTAAGTGTTGAGTTGCTTGATTTCACTCTCTAAATCTCAGCATTTCCTTTCCACTTCCTTCTGTCTCACACCTCCAGCCTTCCGAGCCTCCACCTCCAGTTGCCTTCCCTCACTCCACAGATCTCTACTTTTCAGACTTCATCGTTGTTGGGTGCTTACTATTTTGGCTGCTTTTGGCCTTCAAATCTCAACTCCCCATCTGTTCTTCTGGTCACTGGTCTTTGCATGCTCTTTTTGCTATTTCATCCTTTATACTCTTCTGGAATTCTTAGACCTATTTCTTCCATTTATGTAAACTATTTCTAACCCTGATCTCTGTCCTTGCTTCATTCTTGCCCCCCGGGTATCTGACATTGTCACTAAAGCCTTTACATCTGAACCAGAATATTTATTCCATAGACTTGCTTAATCTCTCCATTTCATTTATTCTTCACATGCTCCCAGCTCTCACTTCAAATTGAAAACACAGCTTTTTGCCGCAGCATTTCAGAACTGCACTTTTTGATTTCTTACATCTTAGCAAAGAGGGGCATCTGTATCTGTATTATTTATATGCAGAAAGCATTCTGGTCATGCACTTTGTGTGACTACATAAAAATTGCATTGTTCTGTGTCTACACACCACCTCTGAGGGTTCCAGGATTCTGTGTGGTGAAAAAGCACAAGGGAATTTTGGAAGGTCGTATTTTCCACTGACAGCTCATTCTGAGCTGAAGTGAGTACACACAGCAGCGACATTTTTAGCTGTGAGTCCAAACGAATTTTTTTTTGTGGTAAAAGCCAAGCTAACCCCAGTATTCAAAGGCCTGCTGCTATATCCACTTTCTTCAGTTAATACTTGGCCCAACCCTATCTACCTCTAACTTGACATTCAGCTTCAGTCTTATGGGTTTTTTTGATTTTGGCATAACCTGCAGAGCTGCAAAATACTTAGCGCCAGCCTCCACTAGTCTGGAGTTGTCATTAAAACATACCTAATATGTCTTACAGACAGGAAACTGGAGTTTCTGTGAGAAGCAGATATGTTCTCATAAAGGCTGATCCTACCATCAGACATTGCCTTATGAGGAGCTAGGACTGATCTGTAGCACCTCAGTCACACAGCACCCGACCTCGCACCCGTGTGCAATGTAGCCCCTAGTCTGGAGGAAGGGATGTTGCCCCGTTTCTTAAGCCTCAGTAAAAAAAACAGTAGGAGAAAGTCCCTGGTGTTTTTCTCCCACTTGCATCAATGTAAAGTGCAGAGAATGAAGTGCCTTAGTAGGAGAAGAGCATTATAAATCATATTCCTTGATGAATATGGATGAACTCCCTGCTGTAATTTTTTTGGACTGGATTTTGTCCAGAACAGAGCAATAAACAGAACTCATTAATTCTAACATTAATGAAATCCACGTAGGTTGGGCTCAGAATTGTCAGAGTACCTGAATCTGTTATGAACATTTTGGAGAAGAGACAGGGATTACAATCTTGTCATAGAGTTCATGACTTTCTTCCAAGACCTTTCTGCTCAGCCCCATTCATGCTTACATCTCATTTCTTGCATTCTCTGTGAACGCCCTTCATTTCCCATGAAATAACAGTGCATGAAAGAAAGTTTTAAGACTCTGGAGCCAGGAAGATGGAAAGTACAGCTTTTTCTTCCTTGCTTGCAGTAGTTGTTTTCTCCTCTAAACCCCAGCTGTTAGTTTTGCACAGTCATATCCGGAGTTGCCGATTCAAGCTGTTTTATGAGATATGGACAACTCTGCCTGACATAACCTCTCCAACACACTCCATTGCTCGGATTTACATGTATGTAAGTGAAGGGCTTTGCTGCTAACCCCCACAGACACTTCCATGACTGGCAAAAATTAAAGCAACTACCTTTATTTCGTATTCCAGATATCTTTCCGTTACTCGTCTACAGCTGTTTGTTATGTTTGTATGGGCACGCAGATTATTTAGATAGATGAGAGCTCACAAGACAGCACTGTTGTGCATTTCACAACTCTGCTCACAGGAGAAGAGCCGACAGCTCAGAATGACATACAAGTTGCCGTTTTGCCATGAATTCATTATAAGCGAGAAACTGGCGGCCTCAGCTGGCATTGGTACATCAAAAAACCGAAAGCTCTAACTTGGCTGAGGAGCTGAACCGGTGGGCCATAAAAAGGTGCCAAATCGTCCATCAATGTTCTGGATAATTGCCACCTGAAGTTAAAGTTTCAACTATTTTCCCGACTAGCATGCAATCCTATTGGGTTGCCAATCATATTTATAATTAGCATATGCAAATATGCTTCATTTTCTCAGCTGGATTCCTAGCAAATACATGTGTATAGGGAAAAAAACCCACGCCCTTTATTGGTACTAACCAAAAAGGTTGTAGGTAAAATCTGTGCATGAGACCTGAGATGCAGATTTCCAAAGACACTGAAACACCTATGACTATTTCTAGAATCGGTTTAAGTTTCCTGACAAATAACTAAGTAGCCCATGACCAAAGTGTCTCATATTTCTGTTTTGCTTGGTTAGCATAAAATGAGTAGAATGAAGTTTCTTCATCTCGGCTCCACCAGCAGAAGCTCATCAGGAGCCTACTGGAAAGAAACAATTTTGGATTTCCAGGGGAAACAATTTGTGCATTTGTGAGGATCTGACAAATTTAGATTGCTAAATTTCATTTCCACAGCACACGAGTCAATTGTGATTTAACATCTTAAAGGTCTAAATGGCTTTAAAAAATGACATATCTCTACCCAAGACCGTTATAAACTGCAACAGAGAGTGAAGCAACGTTAAAATAACTTATTAAATCAGGGGCTGAACTGAGCACTGATTAAGGCATTCTGTCTCCCCCAGAGGAAGCCCGAGAAGAAATTATTTAAAACTAGGAACAGGCAAGCCCTTATAAACCCTATAATTCTGGCTTAGACATCCATGGTGACTATATATAAATGACAATGGCAGGAATTTTGTAAATGGTGGTGTAAATACATCATAGCACCTATAGAACCAAGTGAAAAGTAGGACAGAAGCTTGCAAAAACTAAATATGAAATCATGTTTGGGTTTTTTTCTGTCCTGTCCATCCCCCCTGTCCCATCCCCCTCCCCCCCCAAAAAAATACCCAAGACACCAAACCCAAACCAAACCCCACAACAACAGAGTTCTGTTTAAATGGAATACAGAGAAATGGAAATGGCTGAGCACTGGCACAGGCTGCCCAGAGAGGCTGTGGTATCTCCATCCTTGGAGATTGTTCAAAGCCTGTCTGGCCATGGCCCTGGGAAAGCAGCTCTAGGTGACCCTGACCGAGCAGAGGGGTGAGACCAGATGCCCTCCAGAGCTCCCTTCCAACCTCAACCATTCTGTAGTTCTGTGATTCTGTGAAATGTACAGATGCTTCCACATTAGAATTCAGCAAAATAAAATAAAAGTAGTTGGTTTGTCCAACCTTAAACAGTAAATCATCAGAAGAAACAATTTCTTGTGAAGCTGGCTGCTTGTATGGCCGGGTTGCTTTTTGATAATTGTAAGAGGTACACAGAAGAAGGACATCTATGCCAAAGTATGTAACAGGAACCACCTCAGTAGTTCCCTTTGCTGAACAATGTGGCCTAAACATTTATCATTCATACCACTAAATCACAGCTACTTTGTTCTGTCACTGCTAAGCTACTGTTGAAACTGCTTTCTCTTCCCCGTTATCCTCACCAGCTAACATTTTCTTCTTTGTGCGTTCACAAATTTGTGAGCTTGACTTTGATGTAAGGCTTCTTTGTTGGCTTTTTTCTTTTTAGGTGAGAGCCAAATAGGCATTTCCTGCAGCACAGCCACTTGAGATTCCTTCTCTGTCTTTTTAAGTCTCTCCTGACTTGCTTCCCTATCCCAGTCCTCTCCGGTCAGTGCCCTTCTGAGCTTTGAGTATTTCAATTAGGAGCGTCTATGTGCATGTGCATATGTAAATCTTCATTTTAGATTCTGTTCTCACTCCTCAAAGCTGTTTTCTGATATATATCCCATGTTCTCTTCCAGTAAGCCAAGGCTACCGAGGTAAATTTCTAAGGGGGAACAGATAGTCCTGGCTCCGCTTACTGCAGCTCGTGGCCACGTTCTATTTTCTGGGCCAGCAACCCACCCCTCAGTCTTTCTCTATATTCCTAGTTTGTTGCTTTTTATCCATACTGGGTGCTCCTGAAAATGCATATCTGAAAGCAAACTCCTGGAAACTTCAGTCACTACATATCCCAGAATCTGATTCAGCTTCTTAAACGTAAGTATTACAAATATGTTTTGAATACAAATCTAAAGGGTTTAATAAGATAAAAAAATACCAGGTAGGCATCTTGTAAAAGGCAGGGTTTTTTCTCCTGCCCAGCTCTACATCTTGCCTGATTGTATGACAAATGCAAATCCTGAACAGAATATATTTTTAATCTTCTTTGAAAACCTTAAACATGCTATCCCCTAATTCCAGTTGTATATGTTCCCTGTTTCCATTTCAGTTCAGCTACTAAATTAAAGCTAGCCATAACCTCCCCTGTCTAGTACTGAATCCTTGGGCTTCAAAGAAGTTGATGCTTCCTTTTTTGCTTTTAAAGCTTTTTGAAATGTCATTATTTTTATGAGAATCTTTCAGATGATTACAGGCTATTTTTCTATCATCAAGGTCTAACATTGGTCTTGAAATTCAATATGCAGATAAGAAAGAAAATCCAGCCTTCTGAGCCACCAAACTGTCTCAAGGTGCTAAGATGCAAAATGCAGAGGTGATGAAGTCATTCTCCTAATCACAGTAGGATCAGAATTTGGGATGCCATGTTAATCATCCCCACAATAATCCCGTCTTAAAATGTACTTCTTTAATGCCAGGATTATACATCTTGATCAAAATGTATTCTCGGGTTACAATAGGGTGCCTATAACAGGGCACAGACAGACTGCCAAGGTGTAATGAGGCTGATGGATGAATAACAATGCCGCTATTCATATACCCAGACCCTGCAGTATCTCAGCCATCTGCTGCTGAAATTGCAAATCTGTACTGAAGAATGGTAGATTATTTTTTCTCTTCTATTATTCAGACAGTGCTTTTCATTTGATATAACTTGCAGGCACTGGATCTATGCTTACTTGTTCTAAGTGAGTATCTGAGATCAACTTTTTACTGTCAGAAGACACTTGGCAAGCTCAGAATAACGCGCAACTCTGAAATTACATTCCTTAAAAGAATATGCCTAACTGGATGAAAGTTTAAAAGGAATTCCTTTGTTAACGCAAATGAGACCTAAAACTAGAGTTTTAGTTGTGAAGAAGTTGTATGGGAAAAGAAAATAGCACCACAATATCTATAGCACAGAGCAAGAGAAATGAAGCTCAATAAATTGCTCATATGAATGGTCTTGATGACTGCAGTGGACTACTGATGAGAGAAAATTTTTCACAGTTTGGCCCACAGTTACACTGAAAATTAATTTATTTTACAAGTCATTGGCAACAGTTCTCCTGAAACCTCCTGAATGCTCTGAGCTTGACCCCTGAGAGGCACACAGCAGTGTGTCTGACTTCTGGAAAGCACACATAGTTGCTTAACACCAGTTAATGTCAGACACTAGTACTGCCGAACGTTACAAAACCTGTGCCAGTTGAAGAAGCCGTCTTTGTGCAAAGATTAGATTTTTGCCAACTACTACAAATGGGGGAAGAAATGATGTCAAAACATATTTTTTTCCTATAAAGCAGCAGCTAGTTTACACTTGGTGATTCACACTTAGAATACTGTATCTACAACTGTTTACTGTTTGTTGGCACTAGATTACTGTAGTTTACTGCTATCCCAGAGTGCCCTGTTAATAGTAGGTATGTATCTGAAAGCCTGTTACAGACACTTACTGACTAAACAGATTTGATTCCTGGGTATACTTTTAGTCACTGCTAACATCAGTGATTACTCTATATTCTGTACAGAAGAGAGGGAGCTGAAGTTGGTTTTGTTTCATAGAGTTGACTTTTTCTGATGTTGTCTTTTATAAAGGAAAACACAAAGTATTTGCACAAGTTCAGCCTCCAGAGGTCCCTCCCAACCTCAACCCTTCTGTGATTCTTTGATTCCATGTGCACAAAACTTCCTGATCCTAACAGCGCACGTGACGCTCCCCTCATGGGGAACCTTTTACTGAATAAGCAGCAAGTTCCATTACCCCCAACCACTCCACAACAGCAATAAGAGAAAACACCAAAGCATTCCTGATATACGTACTGTCCGCTGCTGGAACAGAGGTTTTTTTCAGGCGCTCACCAGATCTCCCCTGATGATCTTTCTCAGAATCCAGGATTTTCTAGACTTTGATCACAGCACAACCTCTAGGGCTGATACATTCTTGCACTTTTACTGCCATCATCTGCAGTTTCGCACAGCAAGTAGCATTCTAGACCTCATCTCTCATTTTTGAAGAGATCTGAAATAATCTATTTTTTCATGCAGAGCGCAATCATTGAGCTGTAGTGTCATCCCTGGTAATGTTTGTTGTGGAACAGAATTCATTAAGTCAGTTAAAATCCATGTGCCACAGTTCAACTGTTCTAACTTACTCTAATTCTGACAGCTGGACAGGAGGCTACCTCCTCAGTAAATTCATGACAGCTCAACAACTATGTTAACCAGAGTATGTGAAACACATAAATTTTTCTACATTACTTATACATCTCTCTGTTTACCTGCCCAGTCTGTACTGTTTAACTTTCAGAATTCCTGCTGGAGACAGCTACAAAATGTAATAGTCAGCCTGCTGAAAATTTTAAGTAAAGGGTCCTCCAGAAATTTCTTTTTCCTTTTTGTTTAAATGGAGGTACAAAACCGCTGCCAGGTATACCTGAAATATATGCAAAGAAATTCCACTCAAAATTAGCTCAGGCATCCCACTTATTAAGGCTACACTACAGCTATGCAAAATGGTCCCTCACCTCACAGATTTCAGGAAAAATTCTCCTTGTCTGGAGTCCTTCTGATGGCACAAACCTGGCAAAAGCACCTCTGCTGCTTCTTGTTCAAAACACCCTTTGTATTAAAAAAAAAAAAAGGTTATGTCCAGCACAAAGTGAAAAAGAGGGTGTTCACAGGTTAACCGAGGCAACGGAGGGTCACAGGAGAACGTATCTCTACAGGGGGATGTCACACAAACCCTATCAACAGCACACATGAGAATACACCCCTTCCTGCTCCTCTACGCAGACTGCAGTCCCCAAATCAGACAGCACAGATGTCTCACTCCGGCACTTCTCTCTACTCTCCTTGAGCACACATAGGATGGAATAGAAAGCCACAGTCAATTATTTGAACAGTATCAAAACATGATTATAAAGTGATGTCTAAGAGCAAAACTCAGTGCTTTGAAAACAACTGGTTTGAAATTCTCTGTCAACGGACCCATGTCTTTCTATCAAAGGAACAAATGTTATCAACAAAAAGTGTCCATTTTGTCTCCAACATGGTTGCTTCCAGCCTGGTTCAAAGCTCGCTAGCAGGAACATTTATGAGACAGAAAGGTATTTCATGTGTTTGTGCGCGTGTCTAATTAATGCTTTGCTTCTTGGCAAGGACTGCTGAAGAACAGAAGCAGTCCTACTGATTTTTGACAATTCACTGCAAGGTGCTTTCACGGTTTTGTTTGAGATGGTGTGAAATGGCTTGGCAGTACTGATCACACCTACTGTCTGTCTAAATAAAGACAGACAGACCTGTTGTTAATAATAATACCCTGGGCCCTTCAGTCCTTTCTCACCCTGTCTCATATTTATCATCTACAACATTCTGTCTGGTTTCCTTTATAGGTTAGATCTCTGTATAGAGGAAAACACACTGGCTGCCGCTGAGCCTGCTCCTAGCGTGTACAAGAGGAAGGGGAATAGAAAACACAAGTGGATACAAATAAAATTTTAAAGACCTGAAGGATGACTTTGCATAAAAAAAGGTTTAAGGGTTAAAAATGCCTAGGTTTTTACTGCCAGGTTTTCAACTTTAATCATATCTAAAATATTTTTCTCTGTTTATGAGATAGAGGTCAATGCAACTTGTGGGTGAACCCTTCAATCTGTGTTCATCTTTAGGTTATGCAAGAGTAAGTCTTTTGGATTGACCAAGATGGCTAACGTATATAAAACCAGGGATGATACATAACTAATACGAGCGACTACATAAAATAATGTCAGTGTTCTTTAACAAAACATACTCGAATTGAAGCAGCATACTTTTTGCTTCTAACTTCTGTTCCACACCGTAAGCGCAGATTCTAACTGTCGTAAATAGTTTGTAGAAACTGTGAAAGTTGCAATTGTTACCTCAGAAAGTACAGCAAGCTTGCCATTTTCAATCTCCTGTTATTAAATGCAGATGTGCTCTCACATTTCTAAGCTTTAAATCAATGTAGTATAAGTAACACTGTTACTTTGGGGGACAAAGCAGTTGTGCTAGAGGTCTATAATGCCATGGAACAGGGAAAGACTAACTGTCCACTGGTTTTGTTCATAGTAAAAAGAGGAAGAGGACAATGAATAAGCCAGATTTTTTTATAAAAAAAAAAAAAAAAGAGAGAAAAAGAGATGAGCTGTGGAACTCGGGTCTTCAGAGTGTTGTACAGATCAAGCCTGCACTGTTTAAAAGGCAATACATTTGAGAAGATTTGAATGCAAAGGGAGGAAGATTAACCTATGCCTGCCCTACACCCATCTTTTTCCTAAGGCACCTGTTACTGGTGTTGCTGGCTGCAGGGTCCCGGGCTCAGTGGGCTCTCAGCATTTTCACTTTTTGCAAGTTATTCACAAATGGAGCTAGCTATTGTACACAGCTACCTAGCTGTGGTATTTTTTAGCAATTGGAGATTCAGAGCTTGAAGGGGCCTATTGCTCAGGGGCTATTTAATATAGCCTTCTTCACATTGCGCCAGGAATAGGGGTATTTTGTGTAAAATGTTCTTAAAAGTAATCTCCACTGAGCAAGATTCCAACGACAGTTTGCTTTTCCCTTCTCGTGCTCAAAAGATTTCTCTGCTATCTGATCTAAAACTTATTTCTTGCAAATTAAGGCAGTTCCTTCTCATCTTTCCTATACTAGAAAAAGTATGAATACACTAACTAAAAATGGGCTTACAATTCAAATGAATAAAAGGGCCATGAAACCATAGGTAGGATGTACTGCTGGTCTGACTTCCACGCCCCAGCTTCTGCAAATCAGGGCTTTCCCGATTTCCACACATTTCTCCCTTTCCATTTTAATAAACACTTCACCTCCCCTGTCTCATGCCAATCCCCTCTTAACTTTTCTACAACGTGTGCCTCATTTCCAAATCAGAGCCAGCGAACACAGTTCTTTTAAGTTTTCTGTTGCCTTCTTCTCTCAACCTGCTTTTTCAATACCATCTCCCCACTGTTTCCCAGCAAGCTGCTGCTGCCATCTACCCCATCCGTAGGCAATGCCTGTCAGTCTCTCTGCTGGTCAGCACGCAACGAAACTGCAGTGCCATGAGCCAAACACACCGCTTTGTGAGTGCATTTGTCAGGCCATATGTTGCACAGACTCCATTGACACAAATAATTCCAAGTTCATAGGTAGTTTAACTGCTAAGTAGTCAGCACGACCGGTCACCCAAGCTAAGGAAATTTTTTTGATTACTTCAGCAATCACAAACATTTTAGACACTGCAATAACAACACGTGAACACTAAATAACAAATATTATTTCTAGTACACAAGTTCTGTAAAAGTTCAGATAAAATACAGCCACTCCAAAAACATTTCCAAAAACAGAATCATTCACACAGAGGCTCGCAAACATCAATTAAAAAGTACTGTAAACATGGCTTCTAGGAATTGTTCCTGGCAAATGAACAAATGCTTGTTATTCTTACTTCCTCTGCATTCACCTGACACTGTTTGGCACCATAATAAGCTTTTAGCAACAAGCCTTTATGCTGGTATGCTGGTTTTGGCCCAAGCCAAATTCAGGAAACTAGAGCCTTCCAGGAGCCATTTTCAATAGGTAGTTCACACATATACAAGTATAAACAAGGGCTATTCCAGCTAGTCTTAACAATAGCAATGTTCCTGTGCACGTTTAATTTATTAAAACAGACATAGCCTAAGTGTGACATTTTCTCTAACTAGGATCTCTATAATTTCAAGAATTTAACTTTTTTTGAAGATACAGCTCTTTAAGAGTGCTGTTTAAAAAGCTACAACTGAGAGGACTTTCCTTTCTTCTTTCCTCCTGAAAAGGACATAAGAAAAGAAAAACATGAAAAACGTTACTTAAGGAAGACTAGGACAGAAATACACCTAATTGCAATATATAGCAGATCAAATACACAGCAAAGGCCATAAATACCAATGATTAAGTTTCCCAGAGTCCCTGGTATCATACAGTCCTCAGAACTGGATTTAATTACGGTACTGTTGAGGAAAGAGATTTTAAGGCTTGAGGCTCTGCAGCAGTTTCATCTTTCTCTTGTTATGCTACAAGGCAACAGATGCCACGTCAGGTGGCACTGAAGAACCTCCCTGGTTTTAATGCTTTACTTAAGAGCTTTGACCAAGATTCTTTTGGTAACAGGATTTTCTTGTTAGCTGCCATTCCAAATTATTTTGGAGTGATTTGAAATGCCCACTGAAAAAGGGAAAATTACTGACTCGAAGTCCCATGGTATGTGCGGGTCTGCCATACAGGTGCACAGACCAAAGGGTCATGCAACAGTTCTCCCGTTGTCATTGTAATGCTCTTTCAAAAGGCCACTCGCGTTAGTTCTCATGTGTGGAAATTCTTTCTAAGTACACTCCAGGTTCACCAGAGGGGACAGGATCAACTTCAGGCGAACTTCTCTGTGCAAGAAATATAAATATGTTATTATCACTGCAGCATGCATCTGAGCTACACAAATACAAAAATCAATAATGTCAATATAGTATTAGTAATAGTTCTGCTGATATTTTTCCTTATATTAACTTGTTTCATTAATACAGTAGACTATTTTTTGCATACCTGAATCTACAGTAAGTGTTACTGCATTTATTCTTTATTATTAGATAAGTTACCTAATATTTTAATTTTTAGAAATATCAGCTTGTCACAGATAAGACTGTGGTTGCAAAATAATTAAAGCATTCAAAGTAACTCAGACAGACAAAACTCACTTGAACTGTTCAGTTGTCATCTCTGATGCAGGAACTTTGATGACAAAAGCTGTCATTAAAGGGAGAATAAAACGGCAAACCAGGAACTATTCCTACTAAAACATGAGCAGGTACTACCCAGGAAGGGAGGTCAGCTGAAGTAAATTAAACCTGATTACAAGATGACTAATTTTAAGAATGCCACCCAACGGCAAAAATATCCCAGTGGAAAAGCAACTACAGTGCAAATAAACACCAGAAATCTGAGTAAAAAGGGAAAAAATTGTGAAGCTGACACTGCATATTCTGTAATATATACAGATAAATATACATACATAAACAAATATCCAAAAGGTAAAAACTTGGACTTACCCTTTTTTGTGCATATGAAACACCAGTAAGTACAAGAAAAAGCAACACCACGGAAATGCTGATTGCTGCCACTAGAAGAGTAAAAAGAAAGGTACCCATGACTCCAAGCCATTAAGAAAAGGAAAAAATTAATACCTACATTTGTGCTGAATAATTATGCAGCATAAAACAGTTAAATGCAACACTAAAATCTAGGTCTTTATTTTTCCTACAAGCAAAAATCTCATCCAAGTCTGGGTTTGTACAGAAACGAACCAAGCATATCACAGCTCATTACAGTCAATGATTTTTTGGCAGTGCAAAGTATGTGTTATATTCATCTCCAATCTTAACATACCAACAGTTAACTGCTGCTCACAATATTATTGATGCTACAGATTCTACTGAAAGAAAAAGACCCAAATTCTAATTATGGTAATAAGAAAGTAAATTACTACAGTTTAGTCTAGTAGAGTGATACTCCTACTGCTAAAATCACCAGAGAAATACCATGATTTGCAATTAAGGAGCGTCTTTAATACTCTTTTATAAAAACAGAATTTTTCAGGCTAGTGTAGGCAAGTTCATATATAGCTTTTGTTTTCTATAACCATTTGCAGTAAAAGAAGTTAAAAGTTCAAAACTGAAGTAGAGAAAAGAATTATTTAAGCAGAAGTTTATATATTGAAGTTGTCAACATACCTACAGTTGAATGACGGCCTTCTGTTAAAAGGAAAAGAATGAAAATTAGAAACATGAGAAACCTACAACTATGTGTAATACAGCTAAAGCTGTTTTCCCTACCTTTTTTTAGGTGGTTACAAAGCACTGAGTTTACAGTCAGGTGCTAGAAGGAAACTAACTCATTATTTCCTGCCAAAGATAATAGATAGCAGCTATTAACTACTCTGTACCTACGTTCACCATACTTGCACGTTGATTTCTGTTTACTCTCCTTCATACGTGCTTTGCCTGTTTGGCAGGTAAGGCTCAGCGTGCCAGAGCGCTCTCATATATTTAGAGAGCTGTGCATTTACATATATTTGTAATTAGCATAACTAAGTCCAAGTCAGAACAGCAGCTTTCTTCAGATCTTGCCATGCTGAACGAGGAAGGAGAAAGCAAGCAGATAAGACCGTTGCCGCCAAAAATTTCCTCCTTTTTGCCTTTCGTCCATCTTCACCACCGGCCCTTGAGTAGCGTCTCAGCGTAAGAAGCACAGAGAGAAGACACGTGGAAGAAAGAGGGCAAGTAAAATTCTTGACTCTTCAGCTAGCAAGAGTCGCATTGCCTTAGCAGCTGCTTCAGAGCACACCACCACACGCAGCCCCACAAACACAGGAATTAAGAAAGCATTAGCGTTGTGAAGCCCTGGCCTGTACCTATAAAGTTTCATGCAGTGATCATAAGAGCAAAGATGGGTCTTGTGAAAGCAGTCACTTCATAAAGCCTCCAGAAAGATCAGCAGGAGCAGGGTGTCACTTGGGACACACAGAGGCAGGTGCTGGTGATCCTGCACACAGGGATGTCACAGAAATAATTAAGACACTTAACACGTTGATGGGGCCTTTTTCTGCTGTTATCTTCCTCAATAGTTTTCTTCCTTTAGCACAGAATACCAAGCTATCCGCTAATCATGAAAAGTGCCTGACATTTTATACTAAATGACGTATTTTCTGATTCTTGATAGGCAATTATTTAGGCTGTGTTATTTGAGATGTCCAAAATATTCATTGTGCCTCAGCTCTGTAGAAACATGGGGAAACCTGTTTAAATCAATCACAGGGTTATAGTGCTGCTAAATTGGTTTGTGCTTGCAATTTTTTTTAAGGCTCTTGGATATAAAGAGTCATTGAGTGGAAAACAACAGCGGAAAAATGGAGCAGTGTATTCACAAGACTTAGGTGTGCACACTGAGGGAAGAACTGACCCAGGATTTGGAGGAAGCAACAAATTAAAAACCAGACCTGGATGGTGATCATTCTCATATGGTGTTGTTTCTGATGTTTCTGATTTAGGAGCTTGCGTGACTTTGGAAGCAGGTACGAAACTATGTGATGGTGTTGTGGTTTCTGCAGGTGAGAAACTATCTGTTGTGGTTTCTGCAGCAACGTTCATATTCTTACAAAGATATCCTAAAATAAATAAATAAAAAAATATTATTGCTGGATTATGCCATACCATATATTATTAAGGTTGTTTGATAATTTCAGTTATAAAATCCTGCTTTCAAATGCTCATGACCTGGACAACCTTGCCTGCTGTTTTACATCTGGAATGTTTCCCTCAATCTGACTTTTCTATATGAACATTTCAGTTGAAATTGTTAAGACATTTCTCAGAAAAGTATTGAAAAACCAAGACTGTCATTTACTCAGTTTAAAAAAAAAATATTTTCATAGATACTCTTCTCAGATATTGTTTCCTTGCTTTGGAGTGAGAAATTGAAATCCATAAAGGAATAGAAGCAGAGCTATAGCCTTTACTAGATTCGGGCGCTCTGTGAAAATTAGCAAAACCATTTTCATTTGCTTTGATGGGGCTCAATAGGATACAGCAGCTAAATTCACCTGGGGTGTTTACTGATACTCATCCTTGTTCTTACTTTTCCTCTTGTCCTGTAGGCTTCTCAAATGGGAAGCAATCATGTTAATACAGATGATGACACTCGTTAGGTTGCTGCAGTTAACAAATGAAAACACCCTTTCTTTCACATTCCTCCTCAACTTCAATTGCAAATTTATGAAAATGATTTGGGGAAGGGTGAAAGATACTTTCCCTGAACTTTTTCTGAATGACAGGAAGAGAGGAAAACTATACCCATTCTTAAGTTATTGGAGCATTAAGTAGACGCTTTCTTACACAGTCTCAGTTGTGACATAAAAAACAAACAAAAAACATCTTCTATGGAAGCGAGTTTAGCCAGTAAAGTTCCAGGAGGTTCCACGCGGGAAGTAATTGACTCTGAAACAGCACAGGGGGGACAAAGCTGCACCATGTGAGACTCTTGGACATATGAGTTTTAAAAAAAAAATTAATACCATCAAGCATGTTACATAATTCTGGTCTCCCCCGAGATCTCGTTATCTATAAAGGTTTTATATAAAAGAATTATATCCGGACATAACATCCACAGCTTCTTTGGAAGGGAGAAAATGGATGCAGCCATGACGTTGCAATAAAACCCACCAATACTTAAAGGCAGGTACCGCCTCTCCCTCTGAGAACGTGCTGCACTTGTTAGCAATGGGTTTAAGTAGCTCAGTGGTTAGGACAAAAACTTGCTTTGTCATTTTGAAGCTTTCATAGGACTCTGCCAAGCAGAGCACAGCTCTACAGAGGGGGCCTGTTGATATACATATCTCCACGAACTCCTTTGAAGGAGGATGGCAAAAGTTCTCAGCCAGGCCTGCGCTCTTGAGAGCACTGTACGTTCACGATAAGAAGGCCCATTAGCCAACCTCCTCCTCCACCTCTTAGCACTAAAGGCACAGTGCTGCTTTTAGCGGGACAGAGGTGTAAAGAAGACCGTGCCTTACGTCTTCACACCAACCTAGGCCTACTCTTTTTTTCTTTTTCACAAGGAAACAACGTTCTAGTGAAAATTTATGAAACCAATACATTCGGTCACAAATTCTAACTGCTAAATACAAAATCCTTTCATTATCCTCTAATATCAGACAAAATTATGTAAGGGATTTCTGTTATATCATATCCAGTCACAAATTCTGAATATTAAACATAAACATTTTCATTAGACAGAAATTATACAAGGGGCTGGGGTCCTGCCAGTCCGAATAATGCAAATGGTGCAGTTGGGAAAAAGTTCATGAAACTTGCAGAGTGAGATAGCATCCCTTCTCACCTCTACTCTGTAGATTTACAACGCCTTTGTGGAATGATTAGGAAGACCTGGTGCTTATTGTTAAATGCCCTGAAATCTTTCAATTTTTTGCTTTCTTCGCAGCATCACCGAGATATTGCTGCTGTACCTGCAACTAGCAGTGCTGACAAAAAAAAAAAAAAAGGATGAGGTGTATGTTATCTGTCTCTCCAGTTCTACTATTGATTTTTAGAAAATGGATCATTATTGATATTAACATTTACTTTTGTCATTCCTTAATGAATCTAAGATGACTAGTGTCACAACAAGTCTTACCTTTTATTGGCACGTGTGTCTTTCTGTATCTGCATGGGAGTTCTTTAAAATACAACAACCTAATTTATGCTTGAAATCTTGGTATTAGGTGTGCTACAGATATTTGCATGGCAAAATAATTGTATGCTTTTTAAATGAGTTATACCTTACTGATAGAGATGTAACTAAATTAACCATTCATGTGGTACAATATAATAACGCATAAAGAAAACACCTTCAATGATTGCTCAACAATTTATAGATGAAGTCATGTGAATAAACAGTTAGAATATACTCAGGAATATCTTCAAAAAGTAATTACAAGCATCAAAGAGAAAGTAATAGCTGAGAAAACAAATCTAAAGAAACGTTCACTCACCTGTAAACAACAGAATGAACATAGGTATTGCCTTACACATCTTCGTTTTTTCCTTTTGTATCTGGAAAAGGGCAAAAGCAACAGAAAACAAACCTAAAAAATCCCTAAGTCACTGTCATCCCCCCAGCAAAGAAGCTGTGGTCGTTACCCCCTGAGGAAACAGACCTCAAAAGCCCCACCCTGCTGCTCTTATCAGTTCTGAGTTGCCTGTCGGCTGAATCAGGCCCTTTCCTTAAAACAGCTGTTGCAAGGGCTTAGATGTCACACAGGCTCTGTAAGGAGCTTTGGATGCTCTGAAAAGAATTTACTTTCTACCAAATGAAGTGTGCAGGGAGCACAAAAATTATGAAACCATCAGCTAAATGACAAGTTTTATTCCTATGTAAAACAAGTTCTGAACTGCGTATTTACTAAAATACTCTAGTGGTGATGAGGATATTCTCATATGTCACACCTACAGAGAGACTTTGTGTAGATCTCAAAGCTCTTTGCAAGCAGGAAAACGTATCCTTTCACAGATGGAAAAGCCTGGACACATGGAAGTCGATCCCAAACGACAACCATTTTCTTTTGCACTAGTCACAGATCATAATATATTCACAAATATTCAGTGCACCATAAAAATAAGTATTCAAAGCAAAAACATTGCCAGCCTGTGAAGTGTAATGATTAGTCACATACCTTGTTATTCAGGATCATTTAAAGAAACAGTATTATTCCTTCCATAGTTGCTTCCCAAGTGCATCTCAAAATTGTTGGTCAATGTTCCAGGTGGTCTGACACGGGTATGTTCTGCAACCGAGGGTACACCACAGGTGATGCTCAGTTAACTAGTGATAATTTGAATAAAAAGGAAATAAATTTGTCAAGTAAAAGGAGTTTGCTTGGCAAACTATCATCCCACTCTCAAAAATCTTGCCCTCTTTCTCTGCTGAGACTCTTTCTTTCAAAGCATACAATAGTACATCACTTGTGTCTCCATGGTCTCCTGCACTGTCTACAACTCATTGTTAGTAGGCTTTTCCTGGTTGTTCCTCAGCCATGAACCTCCACATGTGAAAAACATGCCAGTTAGACTTTCAGGAGTGACAAGTTGCTGTCTCACCAAACAGTAACAAAAAACCCCACAACTGTTTACAGTTTCTATATATGAATAAATTGCCAAATGGCACTAAACCCAAGCAAACAGTAGTAACAAGCATTTGGATAGACACCTCCATTCCTCGAGACAGCATAATGCTTGCAACAATGTTATATTAACAGCTTTTTTTTCCAGTGCACACATCCTTATCTTTTCTTCTGAACATCCCTTTATCAGGTCATAGCAGACCTTTGCAGTAAGAAAGGCTGGCACAGAGTTTTCTGCCTTCCAAGTCTATTGCTAACCAGCACAAGAACCTACTTTCATTATCCATCCTTTTTCTTTCAAAGACTGCTCCCAAACTATTGTGTAACAGACCTTTTCTTCTACGTTTTCTGTCCCTTCTAATAATACCTTATGAACATTTTTACTGAAGTAAGAAATTAATACCTTCATGCATCTCCTGTGTACACCAAAAAAAAAAGTATTCATGCAAATTCACTGCACAAACGGAGAACCACAGCTCCTTCTACAGCCAATGGAAAGAGGCAATTCCGAGGGAGAGCCCTCCAAAGGCCTTGTGAGTTTCTGAAGTGCCAAAGCCTGTCCATCAGTTCAGATGGATCCTAGGAAAGACCGGCCTCTTTTGCCCGAAGTCTGACCATCTAGTTAACTTGTCTAAAAGCTGTCCGTTCTGCCTACCTTTTCTACCTTCAGACACTCACTTCTAAACGCTGAGGAGGGAAAAGGTACAAACAGTGAATGCACTCACCCACAGGAGAGGAAGAGGGTGTATGAAATGTGTAGGGTGCTTGATTTGCAACTAAAGATAACAGAAAGCTTCCCTTGGACCACAGAAGAGCTTTGTAACCCATAAAGGTCAGCTCTGTATTGAGAGTGCTTCTGTTTCTCCTGGCTTAAAGTGTAAAAGCCTCAAGCCCACAGTTCCCTAACAAAAATGTCTCAGTAGTGAAAAAATCTCTTTCCAATGAACACTTTATAAAATGGTACCAAAAACCCAAGGCCTCCTCTTTAGGAGAGACTCCTCATCTAGGCGACCGGAATTACCAGGGAGTACTAATTCCTAATTATTTCATTACTTTTCCTGAATTATTGCCTGTCACATAGGCGCTTTCAGAAGGAAGGACTGTGAGCTAAGTAGTATATATAGGAGAAATTCTTCCGTCTCTTTACCTTTACAGACATTAAAAGTTTAAAGGAGAAATATATTTAATGCTTTAGCATCACTGTGCATTGTACCAAATTCATATTCAATAAACACGCCTACTTGATCACCTGCACTTTGCTGAATGATGAAAGTTCTATACAGCGTTACAAAAGAGGGAAAAAGTGATATATACATATATGTGTGTGTTATATACACATATGTGCGTGTACGTATGTTTTTTCTAACTGCTTTCTCTTACACACTGGCTTTGGAAAGTTCAGTTTCTAATAAACAGTTCCTGTTAGTGGAGAGTTAGTTGGTCTGTCTCTCTATTTCTCCTGATACTTTGCAGAAAACAATTAGATGTTACACCACAGGTACAGGTCCTTTCCCTATGAGCTCCTCTCTTAAGTTTTGAGATTTGCTTTGTTTGCTCCTATTAGAATTGTTTGGGAAAAAACCTTAAAATCTATTTTTGTCATCATGTTTTGATTCTGAAATAGTTTTGGGAATGGTTCAGTTCTGATCAATCTCTGATAGAAAACCATTTCTGCCTGCCTAGAACGCTGTGCTCCCAGAGTTTGTCACTTCATGACAGACACACATGTGGATTCTTTTGGACTTGGGAATGCACAGAAGCAGGCTGATGATAGGCAGACCCACAGACAGGATGTTTAGAGTTCCCAGGTGTATTATATGCAAGAAACAAGTTTAGAAGTTTTAACTGAGAAGGCATATTTCCCAGATTTCCATCCCTTTGTCATCTGGAGGCTGAAGTGAGCCTTGAAATCCTGGGATGTGTGGGTCAGCAATACTGTACAGCTGCATTTGTGGCACTCCACATTCCAAAAGCAAAGTAAGGTGCTTAAACTGGAGTCATGTATCTCTGAAACCAAACACAATACAAAACCTATGGCAAATCAAATAGAATTGCTTTGTTTCATAGAAGTGATTTATATATGAATTTGGCCATGTATGCCAAATTTTATTTATTCTCGGTAGAAATCATAGAAACAATAATTGATTTAATTGACAATGTTTTTATTAAAAAAGTGGGCAGTAGTTATTATGGGTTGTCTGTCTAAAACATACTTGATGGACACCATATGATTGCACATGGTCTACCAGAATGTGCCCTGCCATGCTGTGGGCACTGTACAGATGCTTGACCAAGCAACAATGCCTGGTCAATTGCTTAAGCAATGCTTGAGCCTCACATCTCTGACTCTATATACCAGACACATAGTCTGTAGAAATCTGGATTCAAGCACAGCTTGAGCGTTTAGGATTCATTTGACCTGATCCCAGGCCACTCAGTTCAGATTCAATTGTAATTCTGTTCTGAAACGCTGAGATGAAGTACTGAGAGACAGGTTGTTAACCTATTTTCCTTTCTCCCTTGCAGGGAATGCGAGTCTCCCCATCATATACAGATCTTCCCCACAGAAAATCAACAGCCAAGGTGTCAGTGGAATTGTCATTGACTGGTTATTGACTGCTGAAGAACAGACTGCTTCTAGCGTGATTTTATGATCTTGATCCTTCTTTCAGTTCCTACATCCCTCTTAGAGCCCATATTCTCTATAGAATGCTCTTAATCTTTACCCCTGTCAATCTCTCTACTCTGGTTGCCATATCTTTCATTTCTGAAATCTGCTGTCATTGCCATTGCTAGCAAGAATGCCAGAATGAATCCAGTCTTCTAATTTTAAAAAGTGCCAGAGCAGCAATAGATGCACTGTATGACAAACAACAGTGATTTAAGAAACAAAGTGGAAGTTGGGGAGAAAATTCAGAAAGCCATCTGTGAACAACTTTTCTGAAACTGCAAAATTAAGAAGCATTTTGACAGCCCAGTTGTCCCTAGTAAGTAGTCCAAATATCTGGAACCCTTCTCCAATGTTTCTCAATTCCATATTCTCATTTGCAGTCCTTGTACATTCTTGTCCTTGCACATTCTTGTCCTTGCACATTCAAATATAGGCACCTCAAGATTCCTGAAGTGACAGCAAATATAGATCCAAGCAACAGAGAAATAATTAGCCAAGAAAATAGACCACATTCATGGTGGCAGCAAAGTCTCAGTACCCTGAGGTTCAGGTGAATGCAGGTCACTAGGTGAATGTACAATTGAGCTAAGATAATGCAAGGAAGAATTTAAATCGGTACACTTAACAACTCTTCACATAAGTATATTAATCATCAGCAACAAAGAGTTATCTGCAGTGGTTGACGTATTGCCAGCATGTGCAGTCCTGCCCTGGAGGAAATGATCAGCCATTAGCATCATTAGCTACTGCCCCTGAGGAACGGAATTGTAAAAGGTAAGAGTTCCATCAAGTATGATGAACAAAAAGCAATGAGGCATAGCATCTTACTACTATAAAAGTCGCCCTTTCTCTTTCTACAGTCTGTTAGCCTATAAAAGTAATTCTATTTAACATAAAATGAAAACTTCTAGCTTTATGGGACAGAAAGTTTGTCTCCAAATTTGTGCATAAAGAAGCTGCCCTCTATATGCTGTAAAAAAATCAGCTGTCTTTGGTAATAAATGTTCTTGGCAGCAAGTACTGGAGAATATTACGAAATTATCCTTTTGGAGTAACGTGAAAAATGTCTGAAGAGCTAAATGTTTTTCCAGTGACGTCAGTGTCATGTGATCATAAAAAAGCTTGTTACAGCATTTAAAAAACATACGGCCTGAAGTTCTAAAATTTTGGATTTTTGCAGACTAATATTCCAACAGGAAAGTGCAAGTTGTAAGTTGAAAAAACCTCTCTATTTGCTCTGCACCTCATGGTAATGCTGTGTTATGTCAAAACAAATCAATGCGTGATTCTTTCCATCTTCTAAACAGACCTCTTAAAAGTTAATTTAAAAAAAGGATTCACTAGGAAGCACTCACATGACTCAGTGTTACCAGCACTGCTTTGCATCCTACGCAGCAGGTTAGGTTCTACTTGCAGAATTTGATTGTTACTATTTTCAACAGTGCAGAACCCTCCATATATTTAGAAACTTCTCAAGTATCACACGATTGCAAATAGCAGTTTTTGCATCATGCGTCACAGACATTGATTTTCATGTCTACGCTACTGTATGTGGCTGGGAGCTGCGAATGATGCAAAGTAGCAGTTTGGTATGAACAGAAAATTACGATTGGGACAAATAATAACCATTAAATTAGAAACTGCATTACATTTAATGATCTACTCGCAAGAAAGCTTCTATTTACTTATAAAATAATAAGTAGCATACCTCCTAAACCAACAGACCTTTGTAACAAGATATTTCCTATAAGGTGACTGAAAATCATTGCTGCTGCAGATTAAGTCATACACGTTGTAGTCTACCAGTCTCTTTTATTGGTCCTCATACATATATACAGTACAGCCACACTTATGGTTCTTTCTCCAGGTGAGGCTAAGGAGGATAACCTCCTTATTCCACTGAAGAAGCAGGGCTTATTCCCCTGAGGAATGAGCTGCCAGGATCCCTCTTTTGCAGGTTTTCACGGAGCTAGTTGCCATTAGTTGCTGACTTGTACAGTACTCTTGTTACACAGTGCCATCACCCACAACCGAGATAACTGAACGGAGCAGACTTCTTGAATCATGGTGGTTTACGAGCAACATGTTTGTCACATGTGGAAGAAATTTTGCTTAGTCTGATCCGCAGTGACTTACTGGTAGGTTCTCTCTTGAAAATTTATGCAGCGCCTAGCGGATATAGGAAGTGGAGGTAAGTAGTTCATTCTTCTTCCTGCTTACCTTGGCATAACTACTGACACCACACAAGAAGTCTCAGGATTACGGACAGCAAGCAGAAACCACTGCTGTCTTCCACCTTGTATTTGGAGAACTTCAACATTCATCTTATTAGCTTTGCTTTCTGAATGCAAAGTAACACATTGGCCTTTTACTTTAACTCGTTGTCCCAGCTGTCTGTACTAGGGCACCAAATGTTTAATTTGAAGAAACTGTCCTCTTTATACTAGAAACTGCAGATATTGATAACGCAAAATTTCTGTCTCAAAGCGTTTTTAGTTTCATTTAGGTCTGTCCTGTTTCTTCTACCTGCCAAACTATGGATTCCCCATAACGCCTACAGGAATAGAGAAGACTGATCTGTATATTAAATTCCCTTGAAGGTATTCCACAAAATGATACCATTTATTGGGGAAGGATCTTTCACAGGCCTGGTGAAAAACCAACCCCTAAACCAGATGAAAGTTTGCCTCCTGTAGCAACAGCTCTCATTTTCGTGCTTCCATGTTTGTTTTACAGTGGCACAGTCCTTCATTCACAGGCTGCAGGTAGTAGTTTGAATTCAACACCCTATACAAGTTGCTGAAGTGAGAGACTGTCAGCTATTTATTTTTTCACATATGAGCATTTCACTCAGGAACTATAAAACGCTTCATCCTCTCTGCATTTTGCAATGGAGAATAACATTGAGCCCCTTGTGTTTTAGTTCCCTTGATCTATTGACCACACATTTTAAGGAGAGGCTGACAGCTAGCATGTCAGTTATTTTCAGATATCTGTCTCTGTCAAATTCAGAAATCCCAAGAAAATAAACGAAGTGCAGGATTATAAATACATGTGAAATCAGAGCTGTCATCACTCTCAAGGATTTTCCATTGTGCCTGCTGCACTATTTTTAAGCTAAGATTTCCCAGATGTTTAGTAGGAATGTTTAGAGAGTAAAGGATTTCATTTTTCTGATGGCTGCAACATTCTTAAATTTAACCTATTCAAAATTGGGTTTTGTGCCTGATTTGTTTTTCTCAAATGTATAGGTGAAATAGAATAATAAAAACAAAGTTTAGCAAGTCTTGATGGCCTGAAAGCTGTTGTTTCAAATTTTCAGGTACGCTTAGTTATTCAGAAGAATAAAATGTGACAGAGACCCCCTGAACAGATGCTCCTCGTGTGCTCACCCTGGTCTTCAGAGGCCAGCTCTGGGTCCACATCGCTCTGAGCTACAGAGGAGCAGAGCAGGAATTATACTCCACATCAGTAAACCGGTGGTTTACTGAATGCAGCTCAGAGAAGACTGATTTAAATTACAAATTTTAATTATGGTTTAAAAAAGGTAGAAGGAAATTTTGTCTTATTTTACCTTGTTAATTGATATAACTGAATACCTTCATCTTTCTCGTCAAACAGTAAGTAAATATGGTTTGAATATACTCAGAAACCTATGCTGGTTGAGAATGTTGACTGACACGTTTTCTACGTCCCCTAAAATGGTTCATTTTTACTTGCTTTTTTTTGTCAAACTGCACTTGGAAGGAAATTGGATTCCAGCTGAAAACATACAAAAGAAAAGTTCTAGAACTAGTAGATCTTATATCTTTACACTCAATGGGTTGTCTGGTGATTTTTACTCTCATTCAGGCTCAGACTATGGATGTTCCAGTCACTAGCATAATCTTAAAGGCAGGAAATATCCCCTCTGAATCCTCAGAAGAGGCTGCTATTGTCAGAATAGGTCTAAGGTACCCACGGCCCCCAGGTGCTTGAACAGTGACACCCCCACCAGAGCACTGCTTTGGCTTTCTTTAAAACACCAGTAGTGCACATTTACTACCCGAGTACTAGTTTTCAGTGTAACTTTTTTTTCTTTAATTTATAGCAGTGACTTATCCCTCAAACTAAGTTCCCAAGCCTCAGATTCAGCTGTGTACAGCTACTAGGTATGACATGGGACATATGGCAGATATGTGCCTTCTAGAGTATTAGGGCACCACTGTAAGACATGCCAAGTGGCACTACACAAGGTGGGCAACTGAATCAAGCCCTTACAGGAAGCCTAGTAATAAAACACTGTAAGAATACGCAGGAGGATCTACTATGATAGATCAATAATCCCCAAATATTTTTTTTTTTCCACAGACTCTCCTGAAAAATGGGGACTGATGCAGGTTTCATCTTCTTTGGGTTATGCCAGGCATGACAGGCAAATTGTGTGTTACGAGTAGAGATGAAGACCAGGCCCTCAGGGACAAAGGGGCTAACGACAGCACCTCCCTCTCTGTGAATGAATATAAACTGGTAGCAAGTTGTATCCCTGTACTGCTTCCAAAAGCGTGCCTCTTGTGTTCCTCGGGCAATGTGTGCAGCACTCTGGATTGCTACCACCTTACAGACTCTAGTCAGAGGACCACTGCTAGACAGCCAATATGATAACAGGATAAAAATGTTTACCTTTAGAATGTTCTGCTCACATTTGAATTAAGATTCAAGCTATTTCCTACGCCTTTATTAAAATAAAAAAGTTTTCCCATTCCAAAGTTTTGCTGTACTTTGTATACAGTCAGCTACTGTAATTTATTGTCCTGTTAAGTTCTTATATAAGCTGCAGAAAGCTTAAAAGGTTGTAGCTAGGTGGCTTGTGTTCACTGCCCATAGTCATCAAATTACGTCAGAAATGAAGTCATGTAATTGGCTTTGCCACCCAACACACAGATTTTAAGATTGCACTTATGTCTCTCTATGTGTAAGTGGATTTGGCATAGTTTATATTACAGGGAAGACTAGCTTCTGTATACACCTCCTTTTCTTCCCACACTCTCTTTTTCTCTCTCACACATACATACACTTGCTTTTACTCAAGAGATGTTCAGTAACTATAATGCTAAAGTTCTTTGACCCTAGGCCACTAGCCCTCTCGGGACAGACCCAATAAACAACTGAAACAGCTAAGAGTTTTAGGCATCTGATCTCTGGAGAAAACACCAGAATTCCGCAGAAGGTGTCTGTGTGGTGACGAGTGAGATGAAGGCAAGTCAGAGTGGCAACCCACAGAGCCTGCACGCCGACCTGTGTGCTACCATCTCGTAGGAAACGCTCATTCTGCAACAGCAATGGCTGCCCGCAGCACCGCAACGCTGAGCCTCTCTGTAGCTTAGACACCTGACATAGTGCTGCAGGAAGATCCCTTCATTCATCCAAGATTTTCAATTAAGAATCCATCTCAGGATCCTTCTCTTTTAAAACGTCACCAGAGAAGAGGGCAACTGCCCACCACTTCTGTAACAGATTACATTTCAGAGCACTCAGAGATTCAATTCCTTTATCAATATGAGAAGACTCGAGTCCACCTTGCCAGAGTCCTTCACCACCAACAAGGAGATTACTGTGAGTCTTTCTTGTGAAATTGGATTACAGTGCAGCAAAGTGCTTAAGAATGGTGGGCTGGATGCGAGAGCAAAACTCTTCTTGCTGTTGGTCAGGGTACGGTCTTGGAAGGAGAGATCTGAGATTCCCAGCCCTGCTGTAAGCATGATTTCTGTATTTGTTTCTATTACAATACACATCTACAAAGTATTCATGCATACATTCAGATATTAACCCCTTTATATATAATTTTCTAGTACTTCTCTCTAGTATGCTTCTCTTGGAACATAGTTTAATACACTTATTAACACTGTTAAACATGAATTATTTGTTATTTGCACATCACCAAGTTAACTTTATAAAAAAAAAGATTTCTCATTACTTAAAGTCTGAGTGACGTGCAGAGGTCCATTTCAAGGGAGATATCCATACATCCTTTAGAAGTTAGATCTACCAAGGCACTTTGCCTAAGTGACATGGAGTGTCTGGACCTTTGTATCTGCCCATCGCTTCCATAGGTGATAGGAGAGCTGTGAAGTTCAAAACTGCTTTGCAGTTTGATCACTGTCCAACAACATTATTGTGAAGGAAAGACATGAGATACATTTTCTTATCTTTATGGCTTCCCATCAGAGACAACAGCCTGATCTCATGACACAGCGTGACATTAAAAGAAATGTCATAATAGCTAAAATCTCAAGCTCTGAACCACTGTGGTCTTTGTGCGGGTACTTAGGCATCCCATTTTCTCAGCTAAATTCCAACTGATTAGTAACAACGTCACCTACCGAAGCCCCATGGCATGGCGTGGAGACCATCCTGGGCCTCTGCACTGTAGTCTGCACTGGCTGAAGCATCACATTTCCAATGTAGCTTTGGTTCCTTTTCACAGAGTGAGGATGCGACAAATGCATGAAACAGATGATCCAAATGTGAATATTCTTGCCCAGTATTCATTTTTACAAATAAGTAACTTTCTATAGTCTTACAATTAGCATAAATCTTTTTTTCTTCCCCTAATACACTAAGTTTCTATATTATTACTCTGCACTTAAAATACTGCAAACTGAAAGCCGATGTCACAATTTTTAGCATTGAAGAAAAGGCCGCTTCTGTGCTTCACGTTCTTGCAAAGAAATGCTTTGGAGAAACTTTGAATACCTGTTCTCTTCCTTGGGCACTAGAGGTCACCAGTGGTACAGACACGGGGAAAGGGTTCAGGTTTATGATCTTCGGCAATACAGAGAGAGGCCTCAATCCCTCTCCTGTGACTTTAATTTAAGTTGTTACTGGAAGTCCTTTGGCATCTCGATTTTTGGAAGAGCGAGAAGATTAAACTATTTCTTTCAAGCGCGATATGCCTCAGATGTATAGTTGCGTATCTGTTTGAAAGGGATGGGTGTCTCTTGAAAATATGATTTATTCGTCCCTCTGATACTTGAGAGTTCCTTGGCTGATACCTGCTGTATTTGAGCTCTGAGTAATGTTGTTGAGACAGAACCACAGAACACCCAGCAGAAACACATGTTGTTTCAAACGAAACAGCATGGCCCATTTCAAGAAAGAAACAGTGCTCCTTTACTGGTTCCATGTGTGGCGTGTGAAGGGTTCACTGAAGCAGAACGTTCAAGAACACCAGTTGCGTTTTTTGACTAAGAGACCACACCATCTTTTAATACATTCAGGACTTTCCACTTCTATGAGCGACGCTTATGACAAAATACCCCAAGTCCTCTTGCATGTGAAGAGGCTCCGCAATGCTTAGAAATCTATGTGAGAGCACAGCCATTCCTTAGAGAAAATATATCCAGCTTTTAACCTTTAAAAGATGGCAATTTGCTTAAAGTATTTTTTATCAGATCAGCAGTTAAATTTAACAACCATCAAGTTTATACACTCTATCAGCTATTTATATAATGCATGATATAAATATAAATCCTAAATAAGAAGCAGGTTTTTTTAGCAATGATTCATTTTATAAAAGCGTTGAACTGGTACAGTGTGATAAACATACTGCTGCAATTATGGAGACTGACTAGAATCAAACAGTACTACCTAACAGAAAGTCTTCTTGGTGCGTCAAAAGTTATTCCCATGTTAAATATCAACTCAAAGATTGTTTTGTCAAAAGATTTCGTAAGATTTTGGATATTAAACCTATCACAGATTGAAATTTTGGTGAGAAGTCTACTGAAACTCTATAAACCCTGAAACCTGCAGTAAGCAGCAATACCCCACAGGCTTTTTTCGTCCTTGCTTTCTTCCCCTAGATTTCCTCTAACTTTGAAGTCCTTTTACTTTGAGGTGCAGTACACGAAGAATTTTTAAAGTTACATAAAGTTAAAAATTAGGCAGGCAGGAGAAATCTTACCCTTGAAAGAAGTAAAAACAACTGGACACTATATGCTACATATTTTCACTACTTTGTTTAAAATAGCGTATTGATGTACTTAAAACACTTCAGATCTGGGTGTTATTTATGATGCTGTAAACATACAGAAAAGCATGAAAGTCACATTTTCCACTGCATCCAAGGAGACAAATTTAAAATTACAGCTATTGGAAATCTGGTTTACGAGCTGTGTGAAAGGTGTAGTTAAATGCAGTGCTATTAACTTTGGTCTACAATGCCCTACGTATTGCGACTCCTAGATAGTGTTAACAAAAAGAAAAATCAAACTAGACTGAGACTTCCGGCTACATTCTGATTTTTCTACATCCTTCAGAAAAGAATGTGAAAGCACATGTGAATGTCGCCCACATCTTATACATCCTTGTATTAGCAAGACACAAAATAAGGATACTGCAAAACACAAGTTAATGCTCTAGTTGTGATCAAAGGTAAGCAGGGAAGACAGCTCCGCTCGGCAGGGAAGACTACCAAGGGGCTGTGTGAAGCTTTGTGAGTCTGGGACACAGAACTTGGTGGAGGGTCTTTTCTTCTGAGCTCCTGCAGCTTCTGCTCATGGGCTTTTTTCCCTTCTCTCCTCCTCCTTCTCTCAGTAGCCCACGGCAAATGTCAACCAAGTGTAAGGGGAGCATAATGTGGCATAGCTACAATACTGCCATGCCTGTGCTCAACCCAAGGCATTTTTTATACCAGGACCAACCCACACAGGAAGGAAATGAAGCACCAGGAATAGCTGAGAACTGTGCTTGCCTGGGGAATTCACCATGGGGCAAATCTAATTGCTTTCGGCTTCTTTTGGGCAACCCATCCATGCAACACAGCATCAATACGTATCGGATACAGTCTTCACTGCCCACAGTATTTGTCCAGTATGTTTTTACTTGGTGCATTCATAAAAAGGCTGGTAGCAGTGAAGAAAGGGAGTAAGATATTGGATCATGAGATACAGCTCAGTAATCACTCAACAACAACAACAACAACAACATGTTAAGCTTTCACCTGCATCGGTTCTCTGTTGCCTGTAGCCTGTAGTCAGGGAAGTGTGTGTTATTTCGGCACAAATGCTGGTGCTGGCACAAGGCAGCGAACACAGGAAGGGACGGATGGGACCAGCCCTTCTGGCAAAAGTCTGAATTAGCTTGACAGAAAAGTCATCATTGAACTGTACGTATTTTATGAATGTGCCCATGAAAGACAGAAGTTGGCATCAAAAGAAATGAGAGTGGGCCTTAAATTTCCCCTTTAACGTAAAAACATCCAGAGGTGTTGATATTCAGGATATGCTACTAAGCTCATTCCGTGCCTTTGTGGATGTGGGTCTCAGCAGAGGGTAAGGGCATTAGCATACGAGATGGGCTATGTAGCTGGGTTTGAAGAACCAAGGATTTTTTCTTTGCTGATCTCAGGGAAGCTTCTGACACTTTTACTGTAATAATTTACTACAGTTTTCATATTTGGTGAATATATGTAGGTCCTGGAAACGCTCTTCTGTATTTACATAAATCTACTATAAATAAGGCTCATTTACCTTCATCCACCCATCATATAGCTCTGGAACCAAAGGAAGTAAATATTGGACCTGGCAAATACAGTATTTTATGCCTCTGGTCCCTTCCCATTTTCTTAACTTTCATCATCTTCCAAAACTATGCTTCTACTTCAATTATTCAGTTGTTGTGTTGGGGTGGGTTTTTTTCCCCCTAAAAAAGTCTGCTTGATGAGAAAGCTCTGTTCAACTGGAAAACAGTGTTCTGATTAGGAGAATATATGTTCAGGTTGGTGAACCCAACAGACGGGCCAAGTGCATCAGTTTTCTGACTCCTTCCTCTAAGTAGCTGAAACTCTCACTGGTTTCCACAGGGGATCGATGTGTTTCTCAAGTCCTTAGCCTTGCTCTACCTGCTTTGCACTGACCTTGCAGAGTAAAGTAGTTTACTTGGGCATTTGTGGCGCTCTCTACAGCTTGTGAGTAGCTCTTCTCACCTGGGTCAAGGTCTGTGCTCAAAGAGGCTGCACCCATCACCACATTGGCTCGAGGAACCTGGCTGCTCGTGTTTCTTAAGAGCTCTGGCTTGCTGAATAAGTCGGGGAACTTTTGGCACACATTAATTGTTTAGCCTTGAGACCTGAGCGCACAGCCCTGCAGCACCAGGGAGGTGACAGAGGTGGCTTAGAGCTCCCTGTGTGCTTTGTTCATGAACCTTAGCGTGCCTTTCCAAAGTTGTTAAGGTTTTCCACCAGACTTGTGCCATACCAGAAGTGAAGTTAACCATCACGGTTACCTTTGCTGTCAGAGTCCCTGCAGTCAAGGCAGGAATGCAAGTACAGGCTGATAGCCAGCTATCCTGAGACCGTGTAGCTGCCGGACTTCAACAGAAATCAACTTGTAACACAGAGACTATGTTGGTGGGGGAAGGGACAGCACTCTATCCATGGCCACCCACTGCCTAGAAAAAGTCTGGCAACAGGGGTGTTATTCTTGTTCCATTGGCAATCGTGGGACTTCTGCTAGTCTTGATCCTAAATGAATGCATTTTTCTGACCCAGAGTCCTTTTATGTGGTTCGGGATGGAAAAGTGCCATGGTATTTGTCACAAAAAGTCCTCGCTGGCTAATCTGTTTTTAGGATTGTTGATGGTTTATAAATTACAATTATTAGTCAAACATTGCTCTGTGTGTGCAAACTCCTAGTACAAACTGGGGCTATAGGGCCAGCATGGAACTACCTTTCTATCTATGGCAAATTGTTTTGACGCAAGGAAAAGATGGTTGGAGCAAAACCAGAAGGGTACATAAGCATTTTACCCCTGACACATACTCTAACATATCTTAGTCGTATTGGCCACAGAATATTTATACATCTCCAATAAAAGACAACTTCTTACGTACCAAAGTCTTGGCAGGTCCCATGTAAATATGCCATATGCTCTGTGGCAACTAACTGCCTTGTTATTTCTCTCCATGTTAAACAGAACAGGGACACGTTAACAATTTAGAGAGGCAAAAACTAGATGAGTCTGCTAGTTCTCTTTAATCAAAGGACAAGTCCTTCAGTAGGGCACCAACCTGCCTTTCCTGGGCACACAGGATGCCCATCCTAGAGGTGAGCTGACGGAGGCATTAAGGGGTGAAGAACCTCTTTCCGGGTGCATGACCATAAATCCCGAGTCAGGGAAGTTCTGTTACTGACAATAGACTGAAATAATGAGAAAATGAAAGCTGGCAGGCACGTATGTACATCCAATGTGTGGCTGTGCTAACCGGACTTTTAGACGTCAGTCACAGTGCCAGATTCTCTTACTCCCTTTGTATTCCAAACTCCCTGTTTATCCAATTAGCATGCGTAAAATCATGTATAAATATAAATATAGTGCGAAATTCTATGACAGATGTAGATCTGAGTCTTCAACTGCAGAATGTTCAAAACAGCAAGAATGTCTCAACTCAACTCCTATAGACCCTGTAATTTTTTGTCATTCCACACCTGTCTGAGTATTGGAGCTCCTTTGCCCATTCTCTGAATGGACCTTCTTACATTAAAATGTTCCTGGTGAAATGCAGACTTGACGATAAACATAAACCCAATATGGATTCATTTTTAAAAAAGTTGGGATTTTTTTTTGCCTGTGTTCCTCCCTGCCCCTAAAATTCAAAGCTTGAAACTCAGAAATGGGGATGTCATCAAATGTGGAAGAAAAAGACCATGTTAGCTGCTCCTGCAGCCCTAAAAGTAGGCCACCTTCAATTGGATGATGTTTCAACTGGAACATGGATCTTTTGTACTAAGTGCCATGTGAAAATCTGTCCCTGCAGCTGTTGGTGACTATTTTTTGCATCAGACTGGTTCTGATAAACTTCTTTTCTATTTTTTTGTCATATCCACACAAACAGATATTCACAGCTTTGGGAGAATGACTTTCTTGACCCGTAGTTTTTCTGGTGATGGAATCCAAATTCTGTACATTCCACTCTTTTTCCAGGAACACTAACTACAAAATTAATACAACGTGCAAAACAAAGGACAAATCTAAGGATCAAATGGGGTAAAAAAAACCACCAAAACCAAACTCCTATTTACACTAATACAGAGTTGAACACCACAGAGTAACTATGCTTGCCATTCCCCCCACTCAATTTCATTTGAGAACCTACAAAATATATTTGCTTTGATATGCCTTTCAGCAAAAGGATTTCACTCTCTTTTCTTTTACAAAGCAACCTGAAATATGTTATTTGTTTTGTGTTTGGCAAAAGATATTAGAAAGATTAGAAACGTTTGTATTATTCACAGTCACATTAGAGTGAGAGTGTATGGCAGCTGCTAACTGCCTTGAATTAAAGTAAAAATTATCCATTGAGCTTTCCATATACATATGTGTGTATAATAAATGAATATATATATATACACACACATATGGTGTATATGTAAGTATACAAGGTCAGCTTCCAGACAATTCCTCTACAGCATTCGATACAGCTGCTGATAGAAGCAAGGCTACAAAGCTCTATGAACAACTGGGAAATCTATAGTGGCAACTTTTCCTTGCCAAAAGTTGTTGGGCAAGTGCTCATATAGAGGAGGGTGCTGATGCAGTGACCTGAATGGCCTGAACCTTCACCCTGCTACGCAGCCAGAACCCAACACCATTTTTAATCCTTTTCACCTTGCAGGGGAGAAAGGATCCTCCGAGCTGTGTTACCTATCTAAAAGATGTGCGTATGTCTGAGTGGAGATCAGACTTCCTTGGATTCCTGGGCAATGGGGGCTCTAATGGCATAGTGTGAAAGGAAGGAAATGCTGTCTTTCCCTACTAGTACTTGATGTTGTTTTTTTAATCTAGCGCTATCAAAAGCCAAGTTATGACGCACAACTAAGAGAATTCATTTCATGTCAAGTCTATGACACTGGAGATGTGCTCAGCTCTAAAACACAAACATAAAAAACCCCTATGGCAACAGTGCCATTTAATGTCTCCTAATTAACATTCTAGTTTCCTTGATATCAAATGTCTCTAAAGTACACGTCTGTGCAGACTAGAATAAAACCTACTGTATCAATAGGCAACATCAATGTGTGAAGTTGAGCCCATGCCCTACATGTGCAGAGTAAGATAATATGCACAGAGTACCAACCTACCATACATTCTACCATGCATATTTTACCCTTGCCTACAATTACAGCTAACTGAGGATAAGGACCCATTCATTTAGAGGTACACATTGTCAGGAACATGTGATTTTCAAAGTGTTAACAACATGCAAACTTCAGAAATTTGCAGTCACGCAGCATTATTTTATTTTTTCTAAAAAAAAAAGTGAGTATGTGAAAACAGCAAAGAAAAATGTAAATTGCTGAAAAATGCGAACTCATAGGCAGACTGCCATTTACAATAATGGGCTGAATCTACCACATAAATCCACAGAAGAACTGAAAGAACTTAGAGCCTATAAAGTGGCTGGGGCTGAACCTGAGACGTTAACTTGGTTAAAATATTTCCTGCTTTTTTGGGTCTTTGTTGTTTGGGGTTTTTTTGTTGTTTTCGCGGTTTAGTTCACCTCAGTCAGTCAGTCCAAGTTATGATTGTGTTTTTTTGCAGTACGGACACAGCTCAAGTGTCAAGCGTAGTGGTGATTAATACATCCACGTTTTTCCAAGTCTGGCTAAGCCTATACGATCTTCCTTTCCTTTCTCAACCTCTCTCCTCTTTTCATTTAGAACATTCTCTAAAACATAAGCTAGATCCTCAGTAGAGAAACAAAGGGAACTGCATGACTGGACAGAGGTGGACTGGACCTAAAATACAGAAATTCCTAAATTTGACATTAGCTGCAGTTGCTTACAAGCCACTGCCTCAGTCATGGTTTAATACTGTTTACAAGAGAAGGAAAGGAATGGTCAACATATGTTGTGGAAAGAATGAGTGACCCTGGTGGAATGGGTATCAGAGATCATGTATATTGCTCACCAGCAAGACATCTGTTTTCAACTATGGGGCTTTTATTCAAGAACTGATGAATAAAGTCTCATGATATCTAAGTACCATTGCTAACTCTGGTGACAGTCACAGAATTCCTCTAAATGTCAGTCCTACCATCCTGCACTAGTGATGCTGCCCTTGCCAGCCCGTTTGCAGAGTGTACTGCAGTCAGTGTATGTGCATGTTTGATTGACTTCTAACTTGGAGTTGCTAATATTACATTTCAGTCATCATGCCAGGCTAGGCCATCGTGGGCCTAAGTCCATTTAATTTAAATACTGAAATTAGAGTTGGACATATAAGCAGGATGACATCTCTAAAAAGGAATTAACCCGTAGAATCTTCCTCCCTGTTTTGCTAAAAAAAATCCTTCAAAAAATACTTACAATACAAGTCTGCAATTCACCTATATATTGCCACTGAACTGGTTTGCTGCTATACAGGAACCTTTACAAAACAGAAAAATAAATTAAATATCCTTTGAAAGGACAGCCAGATGTAATGCAGACAAAATGGAAATAAGCTCCAAGCACCAGACTTTTTTAAAAAGATAATTCACTGTTATTGTGAGGGAGGAGATGTTTATAGTAGTCTTCTCCCAAAAGGCCACCACATACAATATGCCCACTGACTTTAATAGTTATAGTAGGTGCAGATTTATGGTTGAGTGTAAGGATGTTTCAGTCTTCACCTCTTCACCTCTTATTAGCACTTGTCTTCTGCTTTCTTGCCACAGTTTAAGCAGTCCCAGATGCTGTGCAGTTCCGAAGCTCCCCTCTAGCTCCCATAAAACCAGAAAAAAAACATGTTGTGCAGTACATTGTGAGTGGTAGAGATGGGGCAGGAGGGCAAAGAGGAAGGCTCCTCTGTGGAATATGACCTGATGAGCAAAGGATGGTCTCAGCTCACTGTTAGAGTTACATCTAACCTTGCCCTGAACATACAAAAAATTTTCAACCTTGATGCTTTCAATAGTATATGTATCTTCAGCAAAGCTCAACCCATTTAATTTATTTTCTTAGTAAGAAAACATAACAGTGAGGGGATAATGCATATGAATAACCTAAATATCAGAAACATGAAAAAAAACCCCACATAGAAATTTAAAACAATTATAAAATTTTCACCGCCTTCATGAATGAATCTGTTTAGGCATTTCAAAATTACAGCAATTTGGCCAGTTATAATTTGAGTGATTAGGATAAATGAAACTATGAAATCTTTATATAGAATAAAAGAATCAAGGCTAATGCCATTTTATTTGAATAAGAATTCACGGGATTTACTTTATCCTAAAGTTGCCACTTAAAAATATCACTTACATTGCTCTAAATCTGGAAGAGGTTCCTACAAAATGTCTTGGGCTGTAAAGTAACGTGGAGAAATGGATATATATTCTTCTCAAAGTATTGCAAGTCTTGCAGTTATGAATGATACTTTCCACAGTGCTGCGGTAAACAGGAATTCTAGCTTACCATATTCTAGCTATAATTAAGAAAGATGGTTTAGTCGCTTTGTCTCTTTCTATCTCCGCCAGAAGGTCAAGATTCATATAAAGATACACAACCGCCTCTCCAGTATTCTTTTTCGTGGTAGCCAAATGCCTCTCCAGTATTCTTTTTCGTGGTAGCCAAATGCCTCTCCCTTTTCTGGCAATCACGCTCAGCCCTCGTTATTGTGGAGTCAGAGATTCTGCCTTTAATATTACTATTAAAATGGCATGCAGGGGGCAATTTGATAAGACAATGACACATATGCATCGAATGCCATCGGTATTCAGTTTTGAAACTCCTTCCATTTTTTCTAAGCCATTCCCTACGTCAATAAATAAAAGCCACAACAAAAAAAATACCTTTTTCTTATTAGACTGCCAGAGATCCCAAAATCTAGTTGATATCTGTTTCCAATTTGTCTTTGTGGAAAGGAGGCCAAAGAGTTGCTTTTCTTCCTCCTTGCAGAATGCAGCCAAAATGTAGTCTAACCTGGGTGCACCCACCCACACTCACCAGTGTATGCATTCTAGTCATGACTCAAGTTAATAAATTTGATTAGCTCGTACAGTATTCCAAGCCAGCAGCCCACAAGGCAGGTTCAACCAATACCTTTGCCTCACTCACTGCTCTCAGCAGACCACCAAGGCTCTAGTTTGTATTTTTAAACCTGGGTTAAATTGTGGCATAACCACAAACCATTGTATGCGATTAACAGTGGGGTTCCAATGACTGACTGACAAACAAAATCTTAGCACACTGAGTCTGCTTCTCCCAGTAGTAAACACATGTTATTAATGAAATGATTCTAACAGGCTACACAATTGGAAGCTTTTTTCTTGATTGACAGACTATGCTTTCCTTAACAGGCCAAAGAAAGAGGGCATAAAGAGTACACTTGTATTTTTTACTTTGGGAAGTAAAGACATAAAAATATTGCAGTAGTTTCTCCACTCAGTTATAACCTAATGGAATGTTTCTCTGGCCAGTCACTGAATGATGCACTACCTTGATACACACGCTCTGTTACTCTGAAAAGAAGGGACTTGCATTTTTAAAAAGTGTCACCTTCCAATCTCTATTGCTTCCTTTCCATCGCTGACCCTCTCCTCTGTCATCACTGACATAGCTTAACAGTAGAACAGTTGATTGGAAAAAAAAAAAAGAAA
>VYZM01003171.1:0-14005 GCA_013398915.1 Dromas ardeola
CGCTGGGGAGGGGGAGGCAGGGTTAGATGCCAGCCGGGACCACAAATGCAATCGCTGCAGGTGGTGAGGTGCAGAGCCCAGGCAGGACACCCCAGGCCCTCGTCAGCTTGTGGAATCCACGCTGGCCTGTAGCCTGGGTACCTTGTGCCCGTCCCAGTCTGCTGTCTTCTCCCAAATCTGGTGCTGTGCCTCCCATCGCTGCCCTGCCCTCCTCAGGAGCCCAGGGAGATGGAGACCCACCTGCTGGAGCCAGGGACACCAGGCCAGCGCAATCCCTGGACTGTCCCCACCTACAGCCCTGGAAGCACCCAGTGAGCACCTTCTCCATTGCCTGAACACCCACTTGACTTAAGGACTGGAGCCTGGCAGCAGCTGCCATGGCTCCTGTTGCCATTCCAACAACAGGGATGCAGGCTGAGATGACAGAGCATCACCCAGGAACTGGGTGCTGAGGAGGTGACGGCACTGAGGGTGGGTGCCCAGCAAGGGGAGGGATTTGCAGCAGTGAACGGTTGCCATGCTCCGAGGCTCAGCTTCCCTAAATTAGCTCTGGAGGAGGAGGAAACGTTAGCTGCACTTAACCGAACTGAAGGGCTGAGGTGGGAGGGTTCCCCAGCTCAGGGCTTCAAGAGCAGCCTCAGGTCCCTCAGGAGAAGTGAGGCTGAGGTGGGCTCTGCAGCCTCACTCCCTCCAGGTAAGGCATCCCAAAGGCTGCAGCCTTCTCGACAAGAACCAAAATATTCACTGCCTCAGCCCCGCTGTTGCCAAGGACTTGGATGCGTCATCAGGCACAACTGAGGCAGAGGAGCATCCAAACCAAACCAGATTTCCAGAGCCATGGGTGCCCTGCTGTGAGTCAGCTGGCAGGAAGCCGGCGGAGCCAGCCATTTTGCGCTCAGGAGCACGGCAGCAATTCCCATCTGAGGAAGTTCTGCGGGTCGCAGCAAGTCCTGGCTCTGTGCATCTAAGGTGCTCTCAGTGCTGCATTTCAGAGGCAGCAGTGACAGCGAGGGATGACAGAAGAATAAGCCCTTGGTAGCCATGGTGAGAGCCAGAAGTCCATCTCCCCACCTTTCCCAAAGCTGAGGCGCAAGGAGCAGCAAAGTGTCACCCCTCTTATCCCTCCCAGCAGGTCCATGAATGTTTTGTAACACAAGGAGCCAACAATAAGTCCTGAGGAAGCTCCAGGATCCTCAGCAGAAGTGCACAGCAAACCCCGATGCAGCCGCAAGCACCTCTGGATGGACACAAGAAAGAAGAGACAAGAAAGGACTCCTCCCTGGCCAAGGACCTTGAGAATCGGGGCAGGGGCAGAAGGTTATGCTGATCACCGTACTTCATCCTGCCAACATGCAGCAGCCAGGACTGGCTTTCTGGGACCCAGCGCTGACAACAGGCTGGGCAGAGCCCAGCAGCGCTGGGGACACAGCAACGCTGGTCACCAGCCAGCAGACTCTGCCTTCTTCACGGCAAGGTCTGGCTCAGGAAGGGCAGGGAGCACGGCCCCGCGGGGCAGGAGGCAGGGTGTCTGGGCACCCTGGGGCTGCGATGCTCTCCGGAGCAGCTGGAGAGCTCAGGAGCCAGAGCTCGCAGCAGGACCGTAGCGGTGGGGCAGCCCGGAGGCTCACCCACAGTGATGCCCACCCGTGGGGCAGTGGGTGAAGGCAGAGCTTGCTCCCGGGGCTCAGCTGTGGGTCTGCAGCCCAGGGGGCTGGCAGGCTGGGCGCGCTCCCCTCAGCCGGAGGTGTTACCACGGAAGGTGGGCAGGAACCGTGGCTACTAAGAGGGAGGTGAGAAGGTCAGCCCAAATGCCACTCTTCGCACATGGCAAGGTTTAGCTGGTGGCCTCCTTGCCTTGGAGATGTCAGACGGGTGCAAGGGGATGCTCAGAGGAGGGAAGCTGCTGAGCGCCGGCGGCGGGGAGCAGCTCAGAAAAGGCTGAAGCCGGGCAGAGGCAGGGCAAGCACATCCGGCCCTCCCGCCCGCAGCTGCCCGCACCTCTGGGCTCCCAGAGGACCCCCCCCCCGCGGCGAGCTATGGGGTTCACAGCCCGCTCCGGGGAGGGCCCCGCCGGGGTTCCCCCCACTCCTAAGAGCACCCGCGGGACCGGAGGGAGGGGACAGCCGGGGTCCGGCACTCACCATGATGCTGCCACCGTACGACCTGCCTCTCCCCGGGCTTGCCGCAGCTCCGCACGGCCGGCACGGACGCGCCGCCGCCGCCTTATACCGGGGGCGGCACCGGCGCTCCGGGGCGGGCCGCCCCGCCCGAGAGAGAGAGAGAGAGAGAGAGAGTTCCGTGCGTTTGCATAAATTTGCGGACATCGTGCATATGTGCATGCATTTGCATAGATGCGGCCGTGCCGCCCGGCAGCCGGCGGGGTGCATCGGTGGGGGTCACCGAGGAGCAGCATCCCCCCCGGCCCCCGCGCCAGGGGCAACGGGAGACCCGGGGGTCCCCTCGAGGGGAGGGCAGGAGGGCGTAAGGGTTGGTCTTGCCACGCTTGCCGGTTTTGGCAGAGGGGCTTCTGCTGAGGGGCAGAGGTGGCACCTTCTTGGTGGGTGTCCTGCTGGTGCAAGGCACCATCCAGGCATTAACCAGGGCAGACTTCGGGAGCCGAGGAAGGAAAGTCAGCAGAGAACCTGGCTCAGGTCTTCCCTCCTGGTGAGCGGAGGTGCTGATGTGATGCCTGGGCGAGCAAGGAGGTGGGTCTCTGCCAGCCATCCAAGGCCCCCGATGAACACCTGGGAGAATTTCTGGAGAAAACACAGGCAGAGGAAACACTTCAGAGACAAGCACAAGCTTTCCTGGCCTCTTTGGAGATCAGAGAGGAAAAAGCAGGAAAACTGTCCTTTGCCACAAGCCCCTCAAGGACAGGTACGCTCCGGGGCTGTCTGAAAGCCCTGACTGCCGATGGGCTCCACCTTCTCCAGCCTCTGCTTTGCCTCTATCGTTTTGATCTGCTTTCACAAAGCTTTGTGAAATGACCAGTGAGGGGATGGGGAGAGCTTGGAGCACCTCGGAGGGGGTGTCTCTGCGATGATTTCACTGATGTCTGGCTTTGATACAATGAATGGCGTGTCCATCTTGTCCTCCCCCCTCCAAAATGCTCGCAGCATCCACCATCACGCAGAACCAGCCCTGCCTCTGCCCGAGCGCTCCGACTTAATGAGTTTTCGCTGAAAGGCGCTGTCATCTCCCAGCTCGCTCTGAAAGTTGAAAGCTGGACCTAAATTATCCACCCACAACGGCCTTTCTTTGTGCCTGCATCACCTGGAAAGTGTCACCTTCACTGATGGAGATGTGTGAAGTGACTGAAAGCAGCGGCACTGCTTTGAAGCCTGTGCCGGTGTCTAAGCAACACATTTTGAGACCTGCAGAAATGGCTGAGCCAACTGATCAGAGTGGGTTTAATCAAGCTTATGGGAAAAGGTTTTTTTTTCCACAGAGGTGCTCCAGGTTGTGATTGTTGCTGAACCTGGCAGGATGCTGTGGCGACTAGATAACTTTGGAAATGCCTGAACTCCTCCCTGTGGTATAAATGTCCTTTGAGTGACCGCAGAGATCACTAGATAACACAGACCATGCTGATGCAGACAGTCCATGAGAGTGAGAGAGTAATTGGTAGCACTGAGGCATCAAAATTTGAGCCCCAGAAGTTAATTGGCGTGAAAAGGAGCGATAGGATCATCTTTCCCCATGAAAATCTTTGCCAAGGTGCTCACTGAAACACATGCTGGATGCCAAGGCGTCACTTCTGACTGCGTGTCTCCTAGCACCCTCCTTAATTCCATGGTGCCAATTAATTCTGGGGTGTTCATAGCATGAATGCTTTGCAGCGGTGGTTGGAAGCCCAAGCGTCAGAGCTAGGCAGCGAGCAGTATTTCAGAAGGCTTGTGTGGTTCACCCAACTTCAGAAAATTTGTATGACAATCTGGTGGCACCTTGGGGTCTAAAATGATATGATACTTCTCCAAGAGATGCCTGCCTCTGTTTATATACCATTCTGGTAGAGAGATGAGGGTGAAATGTCCCTGATCCGTCACTGCTGCAAATGCATGCCTCCAGTGACAGTAACCATTCGGATGCTGTTACGTTGAACGAGCAGGGCAGCAATGACGGACAAGAGAGCCGTAAGTCATTCGGAGCTGCGCATCTCCATGAACCTCTGATCTGAAAAGCCCAAACAGATGTCTAAGCTTTTTTTTTTTTTTGAAATGCTTAAGAACAGCTGGCTAAATCCAGGGAGCCACCAATGGGCTGTGTCTTGTCGGTGCCCCACTGCTCAGCCCGCCTGCCAGATGCCGAGCAGCCGGCAGCAGCCTGCAAGCACACGGTGGAGGCTGAGCTCACCCTGGCTGGAAGAAGATTCGTCCCGAGGCGACCCCTGTCTCGGAGATGTTACCCACAGGTCTAACAAGACCCTGCAAATGTTTTCAGACTGCATTCAGGAATCACTCGGTTGGAAGAATCGCTCGGGAGACGTTTTCACCATCGCTCAGAGCAAAGTTGGACCCCGCACCAGCACCCAGAGAGGTACAAAAAAGCAAACAAGGCAAATTTTAGGCTAGCGAGTCAGAATTCAACCATGTCTTGATGGAAAAACAGTAAAAACAGAGTGAAGATAGCGCAGGGGCAGAGCCCTGCACACCACAGGGGAGACCCCTGCTTCCCGCTGCCCATGGATCGCAGGAGATCAGCCAGCTCTCAGACAGCCTTGTGGGAGGATGGGGAGGCAGCACAATGTATTGCAGATGTGTGATGCCACCATCAAGGACAGAAACTTGCACTAAAAAGCTCTTCATTACAAGCTATTATGAAAGTTTGTGGATTTCTTTTTTTAGTGTCTGGTACACTTCTCACCAGAGGAGAGGTGGTGCCGCTGGTACAGGAACCACCATCAGCAGAGCTTGCAGTTACCCAAACAAAGCCTCCCGAATAGCTGTCTTCCAGAAGTGTTAAAGCCTGCCACACCTAAAGCAACCAGAGCTGAAACCGGGGAGGAGATGACCCATTCAGAGTTCAGCCTGGTACATCCCATCCACACCCCGGTTCCCCCCTGCACGTCACTGGGGAAAGCCCAAACTATTGTCCCCACTTTTCAGAGCTCAGCTCCACCCAGGCTGTTGCAGGCAGAGCAAACAGTGTCACTGAGCCCTCTGGGGACACAGAGGTCTTGGGAAGGTAGAAGACACCACAGCTGTGCGGTGGGTTTGGGGAGGAAGCCCAGCGCCCTCCACTTTAAGCCTAGCTTGTAGGGGTGTGCACAAGGCAAGCACCAGACGATGAGGGCTGCTGCAGGAACAGGGCTCCTGTCCCCATCACTACCCTCAGCTGGGGGCTTCCCGAAGAGGTCGCATCCGTACCTGCCCCGCTTACCCCTCACTCCCTCCTTGCACAGTTGCTCTGCCCATAATCCTCTCAGCCGCGTGGTTCGGCGGGGAGGCGGAGGAGCCGGGATACGTGTCCATCCCACCAGTGCCCCGTGCAGTTTGCTCTCCAGCAGTGGCTGCGTGGGATGATACGGCAGCACCCTGAGCCCAGCAGCAAGCAGGCAGGAGGGAGCTCCTTCATCTCACGCGGCTCCCACAGCCCCGTATGGCCAAGCGCTGCCTCCTGCTCGGCCAAGGGCTTGGCCAGCAAACCCAGCTGCTGGGCTGGTAAGCCCAGAGATCCAGCGACGCTCTGCTGCGGGGTAAGTCGTGACGACAACCTCCTCAAACACAGCTCGGCGGTAACGCAGGGCGGACACATTGACTGGTGAAACCAATGAGTCTGTAGAAAGCATGGGCCTTGCCTGCATCTTGCAGCTGTTGTGAGTTCAAGCGAGTCCCGTGTGTTGGTAACTGCTCCAGCGGTGTCCCAGCGAGGCGTTGTGCAGGGTCCTTAAAGCACAGCTTGCTCGTGGTGACGGGTCTGATTGCTGCTGCAGTTCTAGCATGACAGCATTTGGGACATACTTTGCCACGCTGAAATGTTCTAGCATGGCATGGAGATGGGCAGGAAATGCTGCCTTTGTCATCCCTTAAGATATGCATGCCTTGTTAAGGTCAGAAAGGGCCCTCTGAGCACCTCATCCTTCCTCTGGAGCAGATGGAGATGATCCAGAGATGAGAAACAAGGGTGACTGGAAGTCGAGACACCATGGGCTGCAATGAAAGGTTGAAAGAATGGGGACTATCTAGAAGACCAAGTAGAGACTCAATAAAGGCCTTAAAATATATTTAAGGCAGATGCAGGTAGGAAGGGGATTAACTCTTCTGCGTGCTCAGGGCAAGCAGATGCGAGTGTAAGGCTTGCTAGCGGTAAGGGTAGTGAAGCATGATTGTTTCAGGGTCAAGGGATCTTCTTCAGTGGAAGTCTTTAATAACCCAAGGGTGGCATTTACTGACGGGATGCAGAGCACAGCAACGATCTGACAGAAGTTCTCGCTGCTGGAGCTGAGCAACAGCAGGGTAATTGCTGGTTCAGATAAAATGAAGTCAATTGTGCAACGCCTGCCGCATCGCCCGGAGCGTGTGCCGCGTTACTGGAACAATAAAGCTAATTCCAGATCTCGCTACAGTCCTGAGCCCTGAATCATCGGGCAGGGGCAAGAGCAGGGAGGCACTCCCAGGGACGCAGCCAGCCCTGCACGCATGCCGAGCCCCAACCTGCAAGGCTAAAAAGCACCGGCAGACGAGTCAGGACTAGCTCTTTTTCAGGCGCAGCAGCCCTGGATGAGCAGCCTCCCTGGCTCGGTGTCAGCCTCCACGGCTGCTGGTGTCACCCGCCTTTCTTCACAGCCTGGGAAAGGCAGCTACACGCCCACAGGAGCAAAATAAACCCGCAGCTGCCTAATTGCAGTGGCTTCATGTCAGGGCTCTGAGCATGCCTGGTGTGAACAAGCCGCCTGCAGGCAGGTGATGGAGGGGCTGAGCCTGCTGAGGTGTCCCCATGCTCCCAGGGGATGCCGGTGTGCCGCGCTGGGGGGCTGTGTTGAATGGCCAGCGCTGCTTTTCCTCTTCTCCAGCATCTCTCGGAGCTGGCGGTGGCACAAGAATAGCTGGAAGCAGAAATGCGATGAATTCTGCACGGCTGGGTGATGGTGGGACATCCCGGAGGGGCGCAGGTTACCCCAACAGGCTGGAGGGTCTCTGCATGCCCCAGGCAGGATTGTAGGCATGCTGAGGAGTCAGTCTCCATCCCCGGCCCCTCAGGCCTTCCTGTCTTACAACTTCTCAGGAATTGCAACAAGGCTGTGGTCAGCTCTGTTGCAATGCCGCAGAGCGTGCTTGTGAGAGCCGGCAGCGATGGGGCAAGAGGCAGCCATGGCTTCCCCTGCTCCCAGGAGCGCTTGCCTCCTCTGCCGGAGGGCGGCTGAGCCCCCAAGCCTCTGGACAGCAGGGGGGACACGGCAAAATCACGCAGATGCACCCACTCCTTCGAGGTAGATAAACCACTGCCAGCTGGGCAAGTCCTGCGTCCTCTGGGAATGCAAGCAATTCCTGGTGCTGGAGCATCTCACCAACAGCTCTGCTCTGTCCTGGTCTTTGGGGAGCAGCTGAGCCTCCAATGGCTGGACAGATGTGTGCGAGGGGGGTGGTTTCGCACGTGGAAGTGGGTTGTATATCATGCAAACTGCTTGCCAGCCGTAGGGCACGGTGAGAGCAGAGCTGGGCCTGGAGAAACAAGCCCAGAGCTTTGGGGATTGCCGTAGAGTCGTTAAAAGTGGAAAGAAGGTGCTGGTGGCTGGCCAAGTGCTAGTGGGTGTCAGAGGAAGACAGTTAATGAGATAAAAGATGCATTTAATAACCCAGATGGGCAACGGCTTCCAGGGTGCTCCTGCCCGGAGCTGTTTGTGTGCGGAGAGAGCCGCGGTATGCGAAAGCAAGGCTGGGCTCCCTGTGGCGAGCGCATCCAGGGCTGTCTTCCCCACTCTGGCCACCGCGAGCCAGGGGCCTCATGTCACTGGGCTGAGAGCTTGCGTTAGACGGCCATCCTGAAGATGCCTGGCTCAAACGCATTCCTGAGAGCTTCCCTGCAGAGTTAACTGAGAGGGCGAGGGGCTGGGCACGTAAAACTGCAGCTGTTCTGCAGGATTTTCCTGTCGTAAGGACTTGGGAGCCCCAGGTTGCTGAGCTCCCATGCCTAATGGGGCACTCCTCGTTAGGACGAGCCATCCCCAGGTGCCCTGTGGACACCGTGGCTGCTGTGCCCTTCCCTGGCACGGCGTGGCTCTCACGCTGTCATTTAATAGCCCTGCGTCGGACACAGCCAAGAGGCTTTGACCGCCTCCCAGGCAGGAGGATGCAGAGCCTGGCAAAGAGCCGGGTACCAAGGGCTCCTGCCTGTCTTGGGGGACCCTCAGCATCCTTAGCAGGCTTTGATCAATCACGGAAAACCCACCTCGCCAAACAAGCCTGGTTGCTATTCTCGAGATGACAGGTCTGCCCAGGGGAAAGGCAGGGATGGGCGCCCCGGGGAGGGAGCAGCAAGTGTCGGTGCGGTGCCTGGCGAGGCAGCCGGGGGTGCCCCGGTGCCGGCTGCCCACGGCGGGTCATCAGCAAAGGGCTGCCGGGCTTCTGCGGGGATCCCTGCCAGGCACCGCCGGCTTCATCGCTTCAAGCAACGGTCTGGAAATGAACGGCAGATTACGGCTGATAAAAACTTGAGGGTGGCACGTGGATGTGCAGAGTAACAAGCGGCAAGACCGCCCCTTCCTCCAAGTTCCCACGTGAATTACTTTGCATTTCATGGCATTAAAGCAAATTTCGCTGCAACGTGGCCTTTTGATCGGGCAATTCTAACCATCCCTTCACTGGCTACTACCCCACCAAGCTTAGCGTTAGCCCAAATTTTTGTTAGTAGACATTTCTTACCACTGTGTGCCTTGCGATCTGGGGATCCCCACTACAAAGGCTCCTGCCTAACGAGTAAAGAGCACACCTTTGCTATTCCTACATCCGGTGTGTCCTTAGCGATGCAGGAATATAAACAGGCTGGCTTGGCACGCAGAGATATTCTGGGATAACACAAAAAAAAGACCTGGAAAGACCTTTGGCAGCAGCTATGAGCCTCATTCTTCCGTGGACATGGAAAACAGGTTGTTCCATCCCTCTTTGTGGTAATATCATGATTTGTGGGAATGCTGTTATCATTATCTCCTGCCAGCTTCCAAGTGAGGCTGTCATGCCGGTGGTGTTGATCTGAATCAGCCAGACATGTAATCGTGCTGAAAGGTGATGACAAGTTTGCACAGCGTTACCTGCCTTCCCTGAGATGAGGCTGATGAGTACTGAACGCATTTTTCAGTCCTTAATTTTTGGCTGACAGAATCAAAATTCATTCTTCTGTTTGGTTTTTTTTTTTCTGGTATTATCAGTAATCTAGAGTTTTCTGGGTCAACCGGTTTATTTTCTTAATGACTGGAGCGATTTCTGTCCTTCAGTCCTCTGGAATTACCCCAGTTTTCCTAGCTCTGGTAAAAATTACCATCAGCAGCTCAATAAGACCCTCAGTTAGCTCCATTAATACTCCCAGTGTGGGCCTGATGAATTGGAAATGTCAGTTTTAGCAGGTGATGCTTTCCACCCTGGTTCGTTACAGATGGCATCCAAATTACAGCCTTCTCCATTGCATCCACAGCAGTTTCACTGGTATTTAGGCACTAACGGCTATGGAAAACAGCAGAAGGCTGCTTAGCGGCATCCTTTTGCGCTTTTTCTTGTTTTCTTCTGATGCAAATGCGTTTGCCCCATCTCCTTTTTTATCATTTCTTGCCTTTGAGCCATGCCTAGCACCAAGGCAGAGGGCCAAGGTTGGGCAGGTAGCTGGAAGGCATGGTGAGGACCAGACAGCCCGTGACCCCAGTCCTACCAGGCTCTGCAGAAAATCCTGGCCGAGCCAGTTGGACACGAGCGGCTGGGTGCTTGGGAGTGTGTGGGCACGAGCGTGTTGGTGTGCGTGGGTGAAATCAGGTTTTGCTTAATAATAAAACCCCCTCCTGTCCTGTGTCAGACGCAGCTTCCGCTCCCCTCCGTGGCTGACGGGCTCCCCGGCGTTTGGAGGGGCGTGTATGAAATCAGCATTTTCATCACCCCCCCGAATCTCCCTGCAGGGTCAAATGCAGACCCTGCAGCCCCCAGCCTCACCCACGAGTGGGTGTGGGATGCTGCTCCTGAGCATCACGGGATTATCCAGGCTCCGCAGCCCTCCCTGTTCCCTACGGCGTGCCGGGGATGGGGAGAAGCCCCTCGCCATGGTGAAGCTCAGCTGCTGCCTGGGCCTGTGCATGTGCGTCGTGGCTAACCTATTTAATCACGGGCTTCTGCCACCTCCGCCGGCCTCTGGCTCTGTTGATTCAAAATCTGCAAGCACCTCGGTTTTGCCTGGCTTTTTGGCTGGGGCAGCAGCCCCGGCGTCAGCGCAGGCCAGCACTCCCGCCTGGGATGCTCTCCTGGTGTGAGGTAAAACAGAACCAACTTTCCGTTCAGTAATTTTACTTCTTAGCTCGGCCTCTTCTAACTTCTAACTCTGAAATTAACAGCATGTTGTGTCAAAACCGGTTCGTTCTCAGAGCGATCAGACCAATGTTTACAGTTAGTGCCAAGGAATGGGACGCAGAGAGGCTCTTGCTTATACTTATTGCTGTAACAACCAAGGTCAGCTAATTTCATTATTTGCCCTGTTAGAGGGTCGGAAGCAGAAAAGCGTAGAGGGGTCCCACCTGCGGGGAGAAGCGGTCAGGACAGGTGACCCAAAACTGACCAACAGGGCTATTCCATCCCATCTGCCCCATGGCTCAGTATAAAAGCTGAGCGATCAAAGGGTCAACTCTCTTTCTTCAATGGCCGACATCCGAGGAGGACCCTGTCTGTTCATCTGCCTTTGATGCCGAACCGTGGGTTCCTGACTCCAGCTCTGGAATCCAGTTCCCACCCGTCGCTGAGTCCAGTCTGGGACTTCCCCAGTGCCTGCCGGTGACGTTATCCTGGGAGCTAAATACGGTTTTGTATATACTGTATCTTTTTATTATTTTCCTTTTTATTTTATTATTAATATTTCATTAAAGTAGTTTAGTTTCTTCTAAACTCGTAAATCTCTTTATCTCTCCTCCTCCTCTCCATGTACGAGAGGTTGGGGGGGAGCATCTGTCGCCGGCCATTGGCCAATTTGGCCAAAACCCCGACAGATGCACAGCCTGTGTCTGTCACGTCCCTAAATCCGGCCCGAAGACACTGCCCTGCTTGAATGAAAGTCACCCGGGCTTTGCTGTTTGTCACTTCCCTGTCCCGCTGCACCGATTCCTGCTAAAAGCAGCCGGGTGACTTTGCCTGCCTGGATACTCCCCCAGCTCCTAGAAGGTGCAATTCTGGAAAAGCCAGCTGGGATGGGAACAGAGCGGATTGGGAGAGAGACGGGCAGGTGGCTGAGAGCACGGCCATCGAGACAAACGTGAGGTGCATCAAAAACACGAGGGTGTGGAGAAATTGGCTGTGCAGGGAAGCCAGGGGAGCTGGGCAGGGCTGTTCGGGTGAGACAACAGGACTGGGGGTAAAAGAATGAATGCGGATTTTTAAAACGGATGCCCTTTTCAAGGGACGTCCCCAGCTGCCACCAGCCCTCTGCGACTGGGAGTCCCCACCCCGGCACAGCCTTTCCAGGGGTGAGCAAACCCACTGCTCCTACTGATCCCTCTTCTGGGGGCTGCACCGACCCGGTGGCCATGCCCAGAGATGGGGAGCATGGCCATGGCCGCTGCCGTTGTCTCTCCTGGGAGCGGGCAGGCAGAGGAAGGTGACATGGAAATGGCACCCTTGCTCTGCTCAACCATTTCCCACCCCATCCCACTGGCTCCAGCTCCCTCTCCCTCCCTGCTGCGTCTCCACATGGCCGCCCTGGAGTGGGGACCTTCCCTTGGGGAGAGGGGAGAAGGGAACGGGAGACAGCTGGGTGCAACGAGGGGAGCAGTGGGCACGCGACTCCCCGAGCACATCACTCCACAGCTCCAAAAATCGCCAAGAAGACAATTTTGCAGCACGTAATCGCCAGTTTTGAGGAGGCTGTGAAGGGGTTTGTGTTCTCCTGAGGAAACCAAAAGCTGAAATGTTGCGCAGCGCTGAAAAAAATATCTCTCTTAATATGTGGTTTGCATAATAATACAGCACGAGTTTATGATGCAATTCAGTTGGCTTCCTGAGAGACGGGGTAACCGGGGTAAAAAACTTGGTCGTTTGAGGTCCTGCTTTGCTCACCCAAAAGTTGTTTTCTCAGAAAGCCTCAAGAGTATTTCATGAGCATTTTTGCGACCCTGGAAAGCTAAAAATAGGGTTGCAACACAGCAGTTGCCAGACTTTGTAAAGAAATAAGGGTCTTCTTGAGACAAACTCAAGATGCCTGAGCTGGGTTCAAGGCTGATGTGAGCCCGGCTGGCAGGTAGGTGCCCCAGGACTTTGGGCAGACCCAGGAGGAACGGGCAGGGAAAAGAGGGCAGGGTGCTGTGGCTGAAGGTGTGCCCTGTGTGAGGAACCAGCCGGTGATGGGCTGCCTCTCTTCGGCTGCTGCGAGATGGCTGGCTTTGCTCGTTTGGGAAGGGGAGGGATTGTGGCAGCTCTGGGACGAGGTGTGGTTGGCACAGCATCCTCTCTCTCCTACCAGCGCGGTGGTAGGCTAATGCCCAACCCCACATGGCCTCCCCTAAGGACATTAGGGTGGTGTAAGTCCTTCTCACTGCGTATCCTGGTCTCATGGGTGAGGGTCACACGTGCCATGAAGGCAGCAGTGATGTGTTCCCCTGGCTCCAGAGTCCCTGACAGCACGTGGGTTCCTCTCCTTTCCCCATCATGGAGGCCTCCCTGGCTGGTGGGCACAGAGCGGGCTGAGTCCTGGCAGCTCTGGAGCCTCCTTGTCCCCACATCAGCTGCAAAAGCCAGGGAAAGGAATGCGAGGTGCTGAGGCACGGCTAGGTCTTGGTGGCATCTCCCCAGCTTCCCAGCCAGCAGGATGGGGTCCCTGTGAGGCAGCCTGTGGCTCCATCTAGTGCCCATGCCACCCCAGCCCGGGCCAGCCCTGCACCCATTGCTGGCCAGATGGGCCAAATCAGAGCCCCTGGGCAACCTGGCCAGAGGCAGCCGTCCCAGGGAGCCCACTGCCTGCGCCGGGGCTGGCAGGTACAAGAAGGAGGGCAGCGCTGCAGTGGCATCCAGGGGAAAAAAAACCCCAACCAACAACAGGGAATACTCCAAGCAGTCGCTCAAGGAAACCATCAAGTGCTGTCTGACGGCAGGGGACGGGGTCTCCCACCCCTTGGATAGGAGATGCTCCTTGACATGGGAGATGCCACTTCATCCCTCCCAGTGCTCACCCAGGCCCACCGCTGAGAAGGGCTCTTCGTGGGCATGGCTGGCTGTCCCGAAACCGGTCCCTGAGGAGTACTGGGAGTGGCCCGTCTCAACGCCCGGGTCTCCCCAGCCTGCCGGGTAAAGCGGCACTGGGAAAGTTTGCCAGGGTTGGGATTTACGGGAGGTGAGGAAGAGATCCCAGCTGCAGTGCAGGGGTGGTGGTGGTGGTGGGGTCCAAAAGGCTCTGGCTCCCTCCTCCTCCCATCCAGACAGCAAGAGGGAACAGCCCGATCTCCGCAGGCTCACGGGTGCAGGTTGGTGGCCTCCAGTCTGCCCACGACCCCCAGGACGGGTGAGAGCGGCCCCTCTGCCCCCGGCAGGGGACGTGCAGAGGCAAAGCCCACACCAAAGCTGCCGGTGCGCGACCGCCCCCTGAGCCCCGGTGCTCCGGGACCCCGGGTGCCCTGTTACCCAGCTCCCCCCCGGCGTGAGCAGGGCCGGGGAGGGCGCAGGGCTGGCGATGCTCTGCCGGCGCCATGGCGGTGCCAGGCAGCCCGGGGTCCCGGCAAGGGACCCTGTGCCCGGACAGCCTGGGGGGCTGCACCCCTTCGTGTCCCGCCCCGACAGGACGGCCTGGGCAAAGCGCTGAGTCACCCCAGCTGTCCCCTCCCGCTGTCCCCTCC
>VYZM01003171.1:19811-30633 GCA_013398915.1 Dromas ardeola
TGCCTGCGGGGTGTCTCTGGGATGGGGGCTACAGGGTTCCCCCTCCATCCTTGCCTGCAGGCAGCGGGGGGGGGGTCCAGGCCCAGCTGTACTTACTGGTCTGGTGCTTGTGGGGTGCAGACTGTGCTCCTGCTGGGGGGGGTGGGGGGGAGGTAGTCCCTGTGCTCCCCCCGTATACACACAGGCAGAGGCCAGACGTGGCTGCAGCTGCACGAACGCGACACGAGAACTTTATTCACATCAAGATACAAAATTATATATTTCTCTAGAAATTTCTCTTCTTGCTCGAGTGACGAGGCGGGGAGCACACAGAGGGGACCCGGGGCTGGGCCAGCCCCCCCTGCACCTTGCGCTCCCCCTCTGCAGGGGACCCCTGCCTGCTCCTGCCCCCCACCCTGGTACAGAGAGGGAGGGGGCTGATGCAGGACAGCCAGGTTGGGGTGCAAGAGAGTGGCTGGGGGTCCTACAGTGAACTCCCAGCACCATCACCTGGTCCCCTCGTCTGCAGGGGATGGGGGACACAATCCCTGTCCCCTCTGCAGTGGCTGCGGGTCTGATGGGGCTCTGTGCCCTGCACACAGAGGGGCTGAGGTGTGTGTCCCTGGGGAGAAAGGGGCAGGGGGGGCTGGAGAGGGAGGAAAAAAACAGAGCCAGCAGCACAGACAGCATTTTACGGGGAGAGCAGCCCCTCGGGCAGGGCAAGGAGAGCGCGCAAAGCTGGGGGGCAAGGGGGAGATGAGAGGGGAGGGCTCCTCGCTATCACTGTGGCAGCGCCTTCAGGATGGCGTTCACTTCCTCGGCCACGGCCGTCAGCGCGAACTCAAACTGGTCCTGGGGGAGCAGAGGAGGGGGCGCATGAGGGTCCCTGCCAGCCTGGCCCCGGGGGCTGTGTGCACTCAGGGAGGGAGGGGAGCCCCAGTGTGGGTTGGGTGGGTACCTTGGTCTGCACCATGCCGGGCCGCTGGTCTCGGATGTGCTCCAGTGTAGCAGCTATGTCTATCTCCTTCCCCCCTGGGGAAAAGGGGGAGAAGGGTGCTAGGAGGGGGGGGCCACGGGCCGAGGCCACGGCCCTGCACCCCCCCCCGGCCAGGGCAGAAGCAATGGTGCCCCATGCCTACCTTTGGCCATTCGGTTCAGGACCATGTCGACGAGGATGTACGTCCCGGTCCTGCCTGCACCATCACTGCAAGATACCGACGCTTGCACCAGGGGCACGGGCTCCAGGGACAGGTCCCGCCCTTGCAATCCACCCCACCACCCCAGCCTGTCCCCCCCCACCCCCTCCAGCCCCATCAGTACCTGCAGTGCACGATAATAGGGCAGGAGCGACCCCGGTAGCACTTGTTCACCTTCCTGCAAGGACACAGAGGGAGCAGGTCAGTGCTCTGCCATGCTGGGGACAAGGCTGCGGCTGGGTGCCCCTTGCTGTGCCGAGCCGGGGCAGGGGGCGGGGGGGCAGTGAGCAACCCACGATGTGGCCCTAGTGGTCCGGCACATGGCTCCCCAGCGGTGCTAGGCATGGGACAAGGACCATGGGTGGAAAGGGGCCGGGAGAGGAGCCCGGCTCCCCGGTTGCCCAGCCGAGAGAGGGGAGCAGCGGCAGGACCCCCCCGAGGGAGCAGCTCTGGTCCGGTGGGGCGCGAAGCTGGGGGCCAGGTGCCGGCGGGGCTCCCGGCATGCTCCATGCAGCAGGCACGGCTGCCAACGATCACTTTTGTGACTATGCAACTGGAGCCAGATTACTAGCTGCAAATCACAAAAATGACGCCGGCAGCTGCGAGAGAGAGACAGAGACAGACAGAGAGACAGAGAGAGCGTGAGCGGGACGGAGAGGAGGGCCACGTGCCTAAGCAGGGTCCCTGGCCCCCCACGGCCTGGGGACAGGGACCAGCCAGCCCCCCGGCAGGAGACCACCGCCTCCCAGGGACCCCGAGAGCCCAGCAGGTACTGCCTGCAAACCTCCTGGGAGCAGTCCCGGCCCCCCAGGCCAGCTGGGGACCTGCTGCTGGCTGGAGGGCATGGAGAGCAATGGGCCACCACTGTTCAAGGCTGCCTCCGGGGTTTCTTCTTTCACCCATGGCTGGCGAGGGTGCCAGGCAATGCCGTCCCCCATCCCAGCTCCTCGGAAATCCACTTTCCCACCCTCCCCATGAAGGCTGGAGGGCCCTGGCAAGCTCAGCTGGAGGCTTCTTGCCCACCAAGCTCTGCCCAGCCTCATCCCAAGCTGGCCGGAGCCTGGTTCTTCTGCTCCTCCCCATGCACAGCAGCCTCATGTCCCCCCCCCAGCCGGTCCATGCCACAGCCCCGACCCCCAACACACCGGCACGGATGTCCTCGCCCATCAGTCCCCTGTGATCGGGGCCACCGCTGGCTCCCAGGGGCTGGCACGGTGCTGGCTGGGGGCAACTCACCTGCGGAAGTCGAGGAGGGGCCGGGTGGTGGCCGGGATGCCCTCGGCCGGCCAGCTGAGGAAGTGGAACTGCGTCAGGGTGCGGGTCTCCTGCGACTGCACGTTCTTCAGGTAGAAGCTTCGCACCAGGAAATCCTCGCACCAGATGTGCTCCGACACCAGGTTCACCTGCCCGAGAGAAGCAGACGGTGGGCGAGAGGTACCCCCCCACACCCCCGCGTATTGTGGGCTGGAGGATGCTCCTTGCCCTGGGCTACCAGCCACACTTGCCTCATAGATGTGGTAGAGAGAGGAGCCTTCGTCCGGCCAGTAGCGGTCACACTGCTTGACGCTGTCCTCGGCCAGTGGGCTCAACATGACGATGACGGTGCAGCCGTGCTCCCACACCATCTGCAGGCAAGGCATGGCAGGTGTCACCGCTGGGTGACAGCCAGGGCAGGAGGGTGGCCGAACCACTGGGACCCATCTGGTAAGCAGCACCCAGAGGGACCCTGATGCGCTGGCACAGCCGGGTGACCCTCACCTGCCAGAAGTCAGCGATGGTGTGGGACAGCGGTCCCTGTGTGGCGATGTACGCTGGCATCCGTGGGTCGTGCTCGATCTGGAGCAGGAAAGGGGGTGTCAGACTGCGTGGTGTCAGGCCAGGGGTCGGTGACACTGGGAGGAGTGGAGGGATACTCCAGGGGTCATGGGAGGGCTGGGCAGGGAGTTTCGGGTGCCACAGCCAGGAGCGACATGGATTTTAACCACGCCTGAGCAACCATCACATCCGTAGCCCACAGGGATGTGAGCTCAGTCCGGCTCCCTCTCGGAGCAGGAGCCTCGCCTGGGCTGAGCCCATGGTGGAGCGGGGTGGCAGGGCAGAAGCCCCCGGTGATCACTCACGATTGGGCTGGCATTGATGAAGTCACTGCGGGACGGATTGCTGTCGGCTTTCAGCTTGATCCGCACGTGGTCATCTGGGGAAACGGAGACCGGGGAGATGGTGAGCATTCAGGGAAGCTGGGCGCAAAGCTGCGCCGCAGCCTGCCTTGGCCCCAAGCATCCCCCTGCCCCAGGGGCTGGGATGCTCACAGGGCACATAGTCGGGGTTGCGGTTCTTCTTCAGGTTGGCTTCGCTCTGGGCAACAGAGCAGACGCTGGGCTCAGCCTGGTAGGCACAGAGAGCCTGCCACTCCTTGGCCAGCCGGTCCCGGTTGCGGAGATGGTCCTCCATGTAGGCCTGGGGCAGAGAGGCGAGGGTCAGCCCGGCAGCTGGGGGGGGACATGATGGAGCCAGGGGCCACATGCCACCCCCCCAGGCCAGCTCACCAGGATCATGTGTCCGGTGGAGATGTCCATGTTGGACTGGACGGGCTCCTCGCACCAGGAGGGCGTGCTGCTGTGGGAGCTGGGGCTGGGCTGCGGGGCATCGCTGAACTGGGACGAGACGCTGCTGACCCGCGAGGTCTCCGCCGGCGCCGCCGGTGCCTCGGACCGGCCAAAGAGCGACTTGGCAGCCATGTGCTGGCGGCACAGCTCCTGGGGGACCCCAGCAAGAGCCCTGTCCCTCGGCTGCAGCGCTGCCAGGGGTGGCCTCGTGCACCATGAATGACGCTGATGTGGTGGTGCCGCATCCCACGGGGTCCCGCATCCCACGGGGTCCTACCTGGTACTCGAAGGTGGTGTCGGCAGCACCCTCGGGCCCCAGGGCGGCCAGGCGCTCCTTCTCCCGCTGCTTGGCATGGCGCCGGAGGCAGAAGGCTGCGGCAGCCGCGATGGCAATGCCCGCCACGCAGGCCAGGACGATGAAGGTCAGCAGCACAGAGTGGAAGCCGTCCCCGAAGCGGGATGGGCGCGAGTAGGCGGCAGCCTCATTTCGCTGGGGGCAAAGCCAAGCAAGGGTTAGCAGGGTTGGGGGGGGGCGGGGGCGCATCTGCATGGGCCTGGGGGGGTGGGCAGAGACCCCATTCTGCACCACATTTGGGGTTGTTGGGGACTAAAGCAGAGCAAGGGAACTCAGTGCTGCACTGATTGTCCCATCACCCTCAGCTGGGGCAGAGCTGGTGTCACTAGGGTGCTGACTGTCACTGGGGTGAGGTTTGGTGCACCCACCTGTGTGTTGCATGGGGTGTTGCTCGCACCGATGTCCCTGGGGCTGCAGGAAGGGGCAGAGCCTGGAGAAGCCCAGGCAGCAGCGACCTGCTGCCCCCCTGCTCCCAGCACCCAAGGCTGCTCGCTGGGGCACCCCCAGCCCAGGCTGGCCCCCTTCAGGGCAGGCAGCAGCCCCTTGGAGCCCAGGTTCAACAAGCTCCTGCCCAGCTGGAGGTCAACAAGGGCCAGATTCAGCCCAAGGGGTTAATGGCCACTGCAGCGCTGGGTCCAGGGCAGCAATTACTGCTCCCAGGGGACTTCCCCAGATGGGGCTTCCCTGCAGCTGCTGCTCCAGGGCAGGACACGGGGGGATGTGCCGGTACTGCCAGAGGGCTGCTGCCATCTCCCAGCTGTGGTGTCTGGGGGACAGGTCCTCCCCATTGCTCTCCTCAGAGAGCCCCTGCCACTTTGCAGGCAGTGCCTGCAGGGCTCCTTCCCTGTGGCTGGCAGGGGGGGGGCTGGGGACAGCCCAACCTGTGCCAGTCCCATGATATTGTTGAGCCCTAACTGGATGAGACATGCCCCCCCCTTCCCCGCTCCTCCCAAGGCCGAGACTCCCCAGGGCCTTGTCCCAGAGCTGCTGGTGGCCAGGATGATGCCCACCGCCAGCCAGGTCCTGGGGCAGCACCGTGATGCTGGGGCAGCACCACCACCACCAAATGCCCTGTGCCCAATGAAGCGCCAGAGCCCAGCATTACCTCACTGCCACAGCCTCGCATTGGCCACGAGCCTGATGAGGTTACCGAGGGAACACTGCATCATCATCACCTACGTCATCACCATCACCATCATCGCCTGGGGATGCCCCCACCCCAGGGGTCCCCACTGCAGCCTGCCGCCCCCGCCCCCTGCCAGCCTCACCAGCCCCAGCGCCTGGGGACCAGTCTGACCACTGCCAGCGCCCACCCAGCCCTGCAGCCAGGGGCACCCGCCAGGGCCAGCACCTCCCCGGGGCACCCAAGGAGGAACAGCCCTGCAGCCCCTGGAGGTGCCAGAAGATCTGGAGACATCAGCAGGGCTGGGTGGACCAAAGGGACCTCCTTCCCATGGCCTGCCCGGGTCCTGCTGCCCCCCTGCCTTCTCTACATCCCTCCTTCCCCAAATCTTGCACCAGCCCTGCTGAGGTCAGAGCCTGGTCTGGACTGGGGAGGTCTGTGCAGAAGAGGGCTTGCAGAGCCGCTTCAGCCTCCTCTGAGCTCCAGCTCCGTCATTTCTGCCATCTCTCCCAGCTCCTGACACTTGCCACATCAAAAGGCATTGCCATGGTGACGCTCCACATGTTGCTGATGGAGACAGGCCACCCCTTTCCTCATGGCCTCCTCCTCCTCCAAGGTCCCCCCTTCCTTCCTCCCTGCCCATAGCTACGGCCATGGGGCAGGAGGGTGGGAAACAGGGACCCCGGGTTAGGTACATGCTGCACCGTTTCCCCTCCCCTGGCTGCAAACACGGGAGCCAGGCTCGGTCCCCCATCTCCAGCCCCTGCTCCCTCCCTGGAGACTGTTCCTGGAGGTCCCCAGAGGAGCACAGGGAGGGGGTGCCCCTCTCCAAGCAGATGGCTCCTGCTCCAACCCTGCCTTTGCCATTCTCTGGGGGCAGGTTGGCATTTTGCCTACCTAGCCGTGGTCTCTGGGGTGCTCTGGGCACAGCCCAGCGCTGGGGTGCCCAGGCCACAGCTAAGATGGGGTGCACAGGCTGGAGGGAGGCGAAGATGAGCCCTGCGGGGTACTGCCTGCAGCCCCCCAGTCTTGAATGGAAGGGGGAAAGCCTCTGGGAGAGTTTCCCAAACTGCCTTCAAACCGCACGGAGCTTTTGTTTTGGAAAGAGCCAAGTGCCCTGGGAGTGCAGGCGGCTGGGCAGCATCACGCTGCTGGGTGGAAGTGTGTGGGGGGGTGTCACTGGAGCAGTCCTGCTCCGGCCCATCCCAGCTAAGCCAAGTCTATCTCCAAAACAGCAGCCCGAACGCTGCCCAGAGCCCTCTGCTTCCCAGCTGCCCCACAGACCCGTGGGGACACTTTGCTCATGAAGACCCCTGTGCCCCAGGGCTGGGGCACAGCACGTTTCCCGGCTCATACCCGGCGGGAGCCACCCCCACCACCCTGTCCCCGGCCACCCCAGCCCAGAGGGACGAGTGTGCCTTGTTCCTACCTCTCCCACTCCTGTTTGCACGATCTTCAGGCCCAGCTCTGCCTCCAGCTCTCCCCTCACTTGCTCTGTGGATGGAGGGGAGATGGTCAGGGGGCTGCTTCCCCACCACCCAAGAGACACCCCCAGAGACAGAGCCAAGAGATACCCCCAAGGGCACTGGGAAGCATGGTGGGAGACCCCTCTTCCCTGTCCTTGGGAAGTGTCACACAACCTGGGGGGGGGGAAGAGAGGAGCAGGACCAGGGGGACCCCTGCCCAACTCACCAGCCTGGTTGGCCACATCTGCTAGCGAGAGGTTCTGGGGGTTCTGCCGGATGCGGAAGGTGAGTGCGGGGCCCACGACGCTGCCGGGGAGGGGGACACAGTGTGAGACCAGGGAGCACAGACCCCCCTCCCCATTCCCACCACAGCCCTGTCTCTCCCGGCTGTGACAGCAGCATCCCACGGCCCCCGCTCCCCTCACCTGATGTTGATGAAGCTGGCCGTGGAGAGGTGGAGGCGCTTGGCGAGGAGCTCCAGCAGCCGCACGCCAGCGGCCAGCCCCAGGGGCCTGTGGGGACAGCAGCAGGGTGAGGAACGGGCGGCGGGGACAAGGAGCAGGTGGCGGGGGTGAGCCCACACTCCCCACGGCTGGGGGAGGGGGACAGGCAGGCTTAAGGAACCCCATGCGTGCAGCGAGGGCTGTGCTGGCTGTAGGGGTGTGTCAGGGTGGGCAGGAGGTAAGAGCACGGGGATGCGTGGTGATGGGGGTGAGCTGACAACCCCCCCTTGCACACAAGCAGTTGTGCACACACCCTTGGCTGAGCCCATCCCAGCAGCGAGCTCTGGCCTTGGCACGGGCTGAGAGAGGAAGGCTTTGGGGTGGGACAAGGGCTGTGGGTGGAGAGGGGATGGGGGAGCGGAGCCCACCGGAGACCCGACCCCACCAGAGAACCAAAAAGGCTCAGCCAAGCACGTGGAGCCATGACAGCCGGCAAGGGGATATACAGCCCCTCCACACACGCACACCCCCTCGCCCGACCCCCAGCTCTCACTTCTGGTCCGTGACGATGTAGCCATACTCATCCGGCGGACGTGTGCCCCGCTGCGCCCCAGCATCCTTCGCCTCCGTGTAGCTCTTCTTCTCCACCGTGATCTGCTTCCCAGGGCCGAGCGCATCTCCACCATGTCCCCGCTGTGGCTCAGCCCGGGGGGCTGGCGAGGATGCTGTCCTGCCCCTCGGCCCGTCCCCTGGGGAGCTGCTGGGTGGGATTTTGGGGAGCGGCACTGTGGAGGAAGGGTGCACTGGCTCCTCTCCGTGCTGCATGTCCCCTTCCGTCACCTGGAGGGAGGGAAAGGGAGGAGCTGGGACCCTCGAGGAGAGCTTTGGGGGGCTGCTCCCCCCACACACACATACACATCCCACCTGTGGCGTGGCACCTCCTCCAGCACCACCCTGCTGCAAACCCACCCGTTTCGCTGTGGGCATTTCGGGGCCAGCAACACCTGGGAAGGAGAGAGACAGAGGTCCTGCGGCATCCACCCTGAAGAGGCAACACCCCCTACCCCGAAATAGGGCATGCTGGCACCCTCCGCTGCCAGTCCCATCCCTGTGCCCGGCTCACCAGAGCTCTGGAGCAGCTGGAGGAGGGTGGAGAGGCTGCTCAGCTGCTGGGGGCTCAGCTCCGGCAGCACCAGGCCGTAGCTGGCCAAAAGGGAGGCCAGCCTCTTCAGGGCAGTGTCTGCAAGAGGGTGCAGCATCAGGTCTGATGTTCTGCATCCGCTTGGGGTCCACGGGCCGAGGATGTACCAGCCAGGGAAGGGGGGGTCAGGGGATACGCTGGTCACAGGCATGAAGCCAAAGAGGAGGAAGTGTCTGAGCCACAAGGAATGTGACTGTGGGAGCAGGACGGGGATGAGGGCTGGTGCCTGGCTGGAGGATACAGTACCCGTCTGTGCAGAGTGTGCCTGGGTGGCCAGGGACCCTGGCTGTTCCCTCTCCTCCATGTCCCTGTAGTCACCGGGCAGCCGCAAGCTGTGCTGGAGCCTGGTGCTGGCAGGGTCCGGGCGGCCAGCTTTCTCTCTGGGCAGGGAGAGCATGGCCAAGTCCTGGAAGAGATGCCCCCCATCCATTCCTGGCTGCCCACCATAGGAGGGTACAGGACCAGCCCCAAAAAGGGCCTGGGCAGGGACCCGGCCCAGCAGCGAGGTGGTCTCGGGGGTCTGCCTGGCTGAGCCGCCGGGGAGCTGGTGAGCGCCGTCCTGGTAGCCAAACTGCAACCAAACAGAGAGCCGCCATGGTCAAACCCCACAGGGGCCCTGTTACCCCATGGTAGGGTACCCCCAAGCCTGGGGCACCCCAGCACCAGCAGAAGGTGGATGCTGGGAGTTTAGCAGCTCCCTGCCCATCTCTACCTTTCCACTTAGAAGAAGGGGGCTCACCCCCACGGCTTACCTTGTGGTAGGAGTAGGGGTTGAGCAGAGCCTCCTCGTAGCCCAGCTGGGGCTGGGGGGGCAGCAGGAGGTGCTCCAGGTACCGCTGCACCAGGGGGGAGGGCAGCAGCGGTGGGGGCTGCCCCAGATGCTGAGCTGCTGGCAGGCCGTGGTCTGCGGGGAGCGGGGCTCGCCGTGGGGAGCTGCGGAGGGGCAGGAACCTCGGAAGCAAACAGCGCTGGGGTGACTCACCTGGGTATGGGGGAAGTCCCCCCCAAAACCCCATTTTGGTGGGCAAAGCCCTCACTGCCCTGCCAGGCACTGCTCGCAGGCTGGTGGCTGGTGCTGCCCTACCTGTCCCTGGCCACCGGCTCCAGCGAGGGCGGCGGGCGGAGGCGGGGGATGCGTTCCATCTCCTGCGAGATCACATACTGGGTGATGCCGTCCTGCCACGAGAGCCCTGCCAAGGGAGGGGGCTGTCAGACATGGAGGAGGCCTGAAGACCGTGGGGCAAGTGCATGGGAGGCCACCCGGGTGTCCTGACCCTGTGTCCCATGGCCTGGGTTTGGCCCTGCTCCTCCAGAATCAGCTGGACTGCTCCGCAGCCCACCCTGGCCCCTGGGCCAGCAGGACCCCAGACAGCCGGAGTGCCACTAGGCAATGCTGCCTGACATCTCGTCCCCACCGGGCCACAGTGACCCCCCCTCCCCACTCCCTTCTTCACCTTGTGCCATGAGATGCCGTAAGACATCCTGCAGGCGCTGGAGCACGGGAGAGGTGACCTGGAAGTAGGGTCTGTCCTGCACGGAGCCCACCTGGCACTGCCCAAACAGCCCATCTGCAAGACAGGAGGAGGTGGTGGGGCCAAAGGGATGAACATCAGGGGGTGAGGGTCTCCGGGCACACACAGCCCCACCTTTCTCCTGTCATGACCCCCCCCCACTGCACCCCATGTTCCCCTGTAAGGCAGCCCTGCACCCTCCGCACCCCCTCGGGAAGGAAGAAGGGGTCCCTGCACCCCCGCTAGCCACTTACCCTGCACACACACCTCCTGGGGGGAGCACAGCCTCCGGTCAAACAGACAGCCTGGGACACACAGACAGACAGACAGGCCAGTCAGCACAGCGTCCAAGGGGGGCTCCCACGGGGTTTGCTCATCAGCAGCTGCTTGGGGACCCCCCCCCCACTCTCCAGGAAAGTGCCACGGGGGGGCAATGTGGTGAAGGCGTATGGGGGGTACAGCTTGGTAGCCCAGGTCAGGGTCTCAGTGCCAGGCAGCCTTCGCCCCCCGCCTCAAAGCCAAGATGGGGGCTGTGTACAGAGCCTGCTCCTGGCTCTGGGGAGCGGGGGGGAGGCCTGGAGCTTTTTGGGGTGCCGGCAGTCAGGAAGGGAAGGCTGAGGGGGGCAGAGACCTGCAAGACTATGTCTGTTGCCCACCCCCATGTGGCACTACGAGGCAGGGACGCAGCCCTGCACCCTGTGACACCCACTCTCCCTGCGAGGGGCACCCCAAAGCACGCATGCGGGGGGAGAGTGGGGATGTCTCTGCACCCCCNGCACGCAGGCGGGGGGAGAGTGGGGATGTCTCTGCACCCCCTTCGGGGGGCAGCACTTAGGCGGGGGGCGGCTTCCCCCTTCCTCTCCCCCCCTCCCGTCTCGGTCCAAGACCGTCAGCAGCGAGACGGCAGCAGGCGATGACTCAGCCCCGGATGGCGAGGAAGGA
>VYZM01003173.1:1156-14033 GCA_013398915.1 Dromas ardeola
CCCCACAATTTGTATTTAACCAATTATTTCTCACCAGTTTGAATCCAAATCAAAACTAACTCATTCTAATGAGTTTTGTAAGCTTCTGAAGAGAAAAACTGTCTTCAAGTATCTCAGGAACACCCAACATATTCCAGAGTCTGCTGTGCTTCTTTCGCAATAGCTAAGTAATCAAAGTTATCCTCTATTATTATCAGATTCTCTCCTTTGACTGACTTTCTTAGGCAGCTGCAAAACTTTAATCAATCCGTTGCCATCCAGTAAAAGATGTTTCCTTCCACTGACAGCATTCATAAGAAAGCACTAAGGTTCCTAGATACCTTAGGAACATTATCCATACACATCATTCAGGAAATCCGATCGTTTGGCATGAATGATGATAGGGATTGTTTCCAATTTGGCTAGAGTAATGAAAACCCTAAAGCCAGGACTATCTGTTTCTACATAGCAAAACCTACAAAGCTACACAGAACATGTGTGGTACACAACACACACAAAGAATGAAAGCCCTTCTGCAATTTTAATGAACAAAACACTCTAAATAGTGAAGAGTCCAAAGGCACCAATGTGCTGTTAAACTCTGGAATGACTTCAATAACGTAAGAGTTAAGTAAATTATTTAATGGCTTCCTTTGCTATAAAGGAAACATAATCACAGCTCCGCTGGGTAACACATTGAACAGTCACGATCAAAAGCTTTCTTTCTGCTTTGTCTACTGTACCATCTGCTTATTCCTTCCAGAACTTCACTCTGGCAAGTGACCCACTCGTTGCAATACAGCTTGGCACATAAGTGACATTACAACATATTTTGTTTATATGTGTATCTGTATGCTTAAATTTATAAATATTCATAAAGTTACTTTTTAATGAAATTAAATATACAGCAACACAGCACTTGTCTGTGTTTGTTGTAGTGAATCTGCAGTGAAACCAATTTCTTGCATTTACTGGTAGGAAAAAACTAAACGAAATATAAATAACATTTTTAACCTGCAGTTACAGACCAGCTCTTGGTAGATTTTCTAAGACTCCAGGACTACGCTTGGGAAATTTTGGGTTCTAGTATAAGGAACAGATTTAAATCCACAATTCAGGAAAATTGCAGGTGAGGGAGCTACATACGCTACTAAGTTAGAAACCAGACAAATTGTAAGCTGGAGATAAATCCAGTATACAACAAACTTGCCCTGTAGAGCAAGTACCTATTTGGAGGGTGGGCTGCTGAGCATAAAGATCTGATGACCTTTGTCAGCGGGCACCTGGACAGAACATGACATCTTCGTTTCTAAATAATTCTAAATTCTTGACTACCATTTATTAGTATCAAACTTGTCAGACAATAATAAATGGAAAAGCAATACAATTAGTTAATAAATTGTATTTTCTAAACAAGCTTCTTAAAATGGCAACTTCTTCAAACACTGGGAACTTGTTCACATTTTTTTCTTTATAAAGTACCAAGGAAGGTTTTAATAAATATATCAACCTGCCACTGACATTTCTCTAAAACACGTTGCTAGCCACCCTGAATATGATGGGTCAGTATCCTTACAAGCATGTAGCACAGGGAGGGCTTCAGGTTTCTTTGATTATGTGGCAAAACAGATAAGCCATTTGAATCTGCAAAGCAATGTTTGCACTGTATACTTGAATTTTGAACAGCTGTTTCGCTTGACCATCATTGTGCTCCTTTTTATTCTCTATTCATTAACATTCTCATGGGTGTTTGTGGTTTGGGGAGTTTGTATACAGGAATATTTGAATAGCTATGCAGCATAAATCTTTACAAGCAAAATATAGTTCTTTGTCCTATGTTATTTTTCAGTCAATTTTTTTTTTATTTCTGTTAGCCTTTGTTCATCTATTTAAGTTTCAATCACACCATGTCAAAAGCAGAATTTACTACGTCATAGGTGTCAGATTCATATGAATAATACCTTGTGAACATTCAAAGTGAACAATATTCGGGCAGATTTCTTATTAGAAATTGTTAGCTCCAAGCATCTAGCAAATGTTTGCAAAATACTACATTGGGTCACAATGAGATGAATTAGTCCGTGTACAGTGAGTACATCCACGTGCCAGCTGCTTTCCTTATGAGAGCCATAAACCTTGCTGGATGTTTTCTACATGGAATTCCTTTCCTGTGGCTGAGTTTCTGGGTACCTCTCTGAGCAAAGTGGGCTCTGGCAGGGCACTTTCTGTCTATAATTAAACTATAAGAAGGAAGAGCAGGATTACCCTCATTCATTTAGGAAAATAATATATTCCTCTGGATGAAGATGAAGGTACTTGTTACTATTACCTCTCTGAGTAATAATAGGATAAACCGACACAAATAATTCATGTCCACAGTGGAGTGACAACTTTATCAATATAACCCAAAATGCTAACACTGAAAACCCTGACTTGGGAACAGAAATCCTTACGATTCATCGTTTACATGAGAATGATTCATGTAAGCTAATTCACTGATTATAATGAAAGAAAATAAATAATATATTGTTTCTTCATTAACAGCTTGTCTTAACAGAAGCTTAGAATGTAAGTGAATACGGTCTGTATGAATAAAAATTTGAGAGGTGAATTGCTGTGGATTAAATGCCAGAATTGCTTAGTTTTTCTCTGATATTCCTTCTAATGTGTCTAAATATTTCATAGGATAATGTTGCGTCAGATATTCATAATCATACACAGGAATTTATTTAAGTGTTCAAGAAATTGGAACCTACCATTTTAGGTAGTTGTGAGCTGCTAACATATTATTGCAATTCTTTCAAGAGCTATTTGGCTTTGGCAGAATGCAATGTTTTTCCTCATTTGAGCATAATTTTCAATGTTCAAATTATCTGATGGGAAGTTAGTAAGACATGTGAGCCGTGCCAAGAAGCGCATCAGCTCTCTTATATGGGGTCTTAATTTGAGAACCATGATATAATTCCACTAATTCTATATTTTATGGCGTATTAGGTGTTCAAGTTCTGCAGCATAATCCGAACATAATGTTCCAGGTCTTTTAGGCTGACTGACCAGGATGTGGGTCTCTGTGATTTATTCTTAGCATCAGCAGCTGCATAGCTATAGAGACAAATTACCATTTTCACATTTTTTAAAATGATACAACATCTGTGCTTTGATATGATAAATTGGTGTGAAACTTTTGACTGCTCATCAAGTAAAAATGTGACAGGATTAACAGTGACATTTTTATACCATTCTGCTAAGAACCATGTTTCACCTGGTTTAAGGAATGTAGTTTTTATGGAGTCCATTACCTACTACCCACCACCTACAGAATCCAACTATGTTGCAGGGAATTTCTAGTAGAACTTTTTCAATGGTCGTACCAAGAAGTGTGAAGTTTCTTGGACTGAATTCTGAATCACAGAAGAAAAACAAAGCAAAACAAAAAGCTTGATGTGATGTGCCCTAAACTAGAAGATGAGAAGAGTTCAATAGCTCTGATGCGATCGGATCTCTGATCAGATTGTGCGATGATCAAAGGAACACACCTAGGTACTTGTGTAAGATGCCTCTGTGATGACATACAGACACACACATTTTGGGATGCCAAACAAAACAATCTCACAGTTTCCATTATTTGTTATCTAAAATTTTTGTTGTTGGGCAAAAGATCTTTGAACATTTTCACGATTCCTTCAAAGCCACAGAATCACAGAATACCAGGTTGGAAGGCACCTCAAGATCATTTGGTCCAACTTTTCTTAGCAAAATCAACAGGAAACAAATTGGTGAGTAAGAAAGTGAAAAATAACTGGAGTTTGTCAGATGTCTTTGCACCCGGTCACCTGATGCTACTAATATTATATTTATGATGTTTCTATTTTAGAAGTGAGAGAAAATTAGTCATAAAACCTTTAAGAACTTTCTCAGACAGTTCTGTACAGATTGATTTTGGTGATGCAATAGAGAAAACACTGACATACATTGCTAAGAAAATATGCTTCATTTCAAAGGTGAAGTTATGTGCACTTGTTGAGAAATCATAAACCTATCTCCTTCTTTTGCTGGCATATTATGTTATTACGATTGTCTAAAACTAGTCTGCTAATTCAGAAGAAATGCATCAGGGCTACCTAAAAAGGCAGACTATTTCTTTTATTTGTTTCCTATTTGAAACAGTGTTCTAAAGCCTATTTCCACTCATATTTTTCATGTATTCAAATACCACTTTTAACACGTCACATGATTTTTTTTTCCTTTTAATGGCCTGCTTGCTAAAAAAGTCTCAAGTTTTGCTTTTAGAAGTATCTGAACAGCAGATAATGAGGTGAATATTAATTAGTTTTATTGCAAAGAAAGTTGCATTGCCAATCATTGTTACTGACTAATGGGTAATGACATGAAATTACAGTAAGATAAATGATTATTCTTGCTAACTAGCAAATATTCTGTTCTGCAGTGCATAATTTTCTAAAATAGACAAAGTGTAAATGCAAAAAGGAGCTGCATCATCTGAAGAATTCCATTTCACAAGCTGTCAAGAAAGTTGAAGATGAGAAATAATTAAAAGTGAATGAATAATTTGAGATACTGCTCGGAGAACATGATATTACCATTTCTTGCTGTTTCTGGGTTTTATTCAATTTTCCCCTCTTTAGTATCTTTTTTCTTACTCAGGAGCACAGATGTGGATGACAGAGAACTTCATATCTAACCTGAAGTCCTTTTAAACATAGAAGGATAGGACAGGAAAAGCGTTTGGACATGGGCTACAGCTGCTTCTCCAAAAAAGTAAACGGGAGGGGGAGAAAGACAGGAATACCAGCATCAGGCTTAAACAAGGCAATAAAAAACCTTAGGAATGTCAGCTCTAATTACTGTCATTGGCCATCTTAATAAGAACTTGAGTGTGACCGATAAGCACCACTTCTGTCACATCAAGCAGAACTTTCTGTGTCAAAGGCTCTACAACTGTCTTTGGTGTTGTGGTACAAACTGAGAAAATGAATAAGTATATCACTTAGAGATACGTAGCCTGATGATGTGCAGCTGCAAATGTTTGGGAGTGCTCAGAGTTTTATGAAATACAGTAACAAGCCAAAGCAAATGTCAGAAATGTCAGATACATGAGTAGAACGTAGTCACCAATAGATAATTCATTATGTAGGGTATAAAGAAGCCTTTCAAGCTATGTAAAGGAAAACCATTCCTTGATTTGAGGTGCAGGACAGTCAGGGCTGGGTTCAGTGGCCCGTGTGTGGGCACCATACTGGAAAAGCAAACCATCTGCCACGGCAGGAGTGACATGCGATGTCAAAGGAGCTCTATATCCTCCTTGAATAGTAAGTGAAGGTCAGGCAAGACACCCTGCAGAACCATAAATGGCCTATTTTCAAACACTAAATCTTGCCCTTTTCCTCCGGTGTACAGTGTGCAAACTGCTGAGCTTGATATCAACCCGGTGTTCAGACTGTCCTGAAATATAGAAACCCACCTGACAAATCCTACGTCAAGTCCACCTACATGGCAAGGCAAGGCTGAGCATGTCAGATTAGTGGACAAGGTAGGATTTGCAGACAGGCTCTATCACGAGAATTACAATCTCAGCCAGTTTAAAGGAATTTAATGTGTAATGTCTAATGTTCATGTTCCACTTGAAATCATGGGACTCCCAGCACTGGAAGACCAATTCAGAAGAGGTTGTGGAGTAAAATAATTTTTTCAAAAAGGAGGTATCTTTTTGTGTGGGAGCCAGAAACGCTTACAATGGAAAACTTCGTAGGAGGGTAGAATTTTTCTTCTCATGCCAATAGATATAGCATTATATAAAAAGCTTCTAGGGAGCAGTTTATAAAACAGTTACCCGAAATAAATATTTTGAGCCAGTGAACAGATAGTCTATCTGAACTGAGCTTGCATGTGACAAGCAAAGCCACCCACATTGTGAAGAGAAGAAATATTTTTAAATGCTTATCTTTCAATCAAAATAAGAGACAGCTGCTTTCTAGAGACAGCGGGACACCTGCTCAGAAAGTGGGGCAGCCCTTCAAAGTATGTGACTTTTCTGGCAGAGGGAAGAATCTTCTTTACTGAAATATGCCTCTGCTCCCCACCCGTCTTCCCGAGAGGCAGCATAGTCATATTTGCCCCATTTGGCACCTGGGGTTTTGCTCAGCGCTTGTTGTGGCTGTGAGAAGAGTAGTGTCCCTTCCAATTCTAGCATTCCATGGTTCCAAGGAAGCAGGGTTTTAGAAAGCAGCTGCGAATGAATAAGCATGCACTTAACTCACAGCACGATTTATGAGAAATTTCAGTCTATACTGCAGCTGTCAACCACAGTCAATAGGAGATTTCCCCAGGGCAAAGGAGAAAATAAAGCCTAAACCTACAGCTCTCCTCTGAGGCCTATGAAGGCTATATCGTCTTTTTCTCCTGAAGTCTTCAAAGAGTAAGGGATTTTGCAAGCAGGGCATAATTTAAACACTGTATGACATTTTCTTAATGCCATTCCCCTAGACCTGAGACTGCAGCAACAGTCTCTGTGTTTCCAGGCCCACTGTGTCAGCAGAGGCTGATGTAGATAGAGTACACAGCACAACGTTCGCCATTTCAGTCCTTGCCACAGAGCAGCCTTGTCTAGGCTTAGTTTCTACCAGTCCTTTTCAAGTTCACTCACACAATACTTTCTCCTCCATCTTTTTATCCACAGTCTTCCTTTCCTTTGTTGTCGTGTTTTGTTTTTGAGCTCCCACTGTGTTTCAGGTCTGACCATTACTTTTGGCTGCCAGCAAAGGATAACAAAGGAAAAAAAAAATAACCCACAACCGTTTTCCTAACAACACTGCACAACATCAACAGGAGAGGAGCTGAAAGGAACGTGTCTCTTTTTCCATCGGCAGGCTTTCTCTTCATGCCCTGTATGCCACCCCCTACTGAGACTCTAGCTATTGCAGGATGAGGCAGATCATAATTATGTTCAAATTGAACAATGCTACCTACAGAATTATTTTTTCACATAAAATCTTTCTTTCCTCTGTGACTGTTGGCTAGGAGCTCCTCTGGTCCTCAAAAGACCAGGAAAAAGCACAAGAGAAAAACAGTAACAGAGATGAACCAATTCCTTGCAGAAGGGTTGAGCCTTGAGCTTCTTGAGATTCATTTACACAAACAAACATGGTGCTGGGCATTGGGGGGGTGGACGTTCCAGCATTCCAGGAAATATGGTTCCGCAACAGCCGGCTACAGATTCTATATATGTGGAAAAGGAATACAAACCAAACTGCTGTGGTAAAGGATTTACCAGCAGGAGTTCGAGGTGGATCCATTTCAGCACAACATCCAACAGTGTTTTTGGCAGGGAAGCCATTAGAAGCCCACTGAATGTGTGACATTTTTCATAATGCTGGTCCTTCCCAAAATAATTGCATGTCTCTTTTTTTTAAAGTCTCTATGTTAAAACCTACATTTCAGTTCAGTTTCCTAATGAAAACTTGGTTTCTTTAATGCTGTCCCTTAACCAAGCTGGTGTTGATCACGCCCGGAGCATACAGCACGTTGCGCAGGAGCTGGGTGCTGCCAGAGTCCTCAAAAGGCAGTGGGTCTCAGGACAACAAATTGCAGTACTGGGGTTTAAAGCAGCAGAGCTGCTACCACAATGGACACAAGAAAATGCATAAGTGCCATCTGTTTTTCAAGGAGGCCCGCTTTCCCTCTATTCAATTGTCTTCTCACTCTTTTTCTTCGTTTTTTTATGTCAAAGTCGTAGGTGGCTTTTACAGTGTTTTTGTTTTGACAGACCTTCTCAAACAACTGATCGTGACTGTAAAGGGTTAGATAAGCTATCTTCTTCACTACATTACCAAATGTAAAATAGCATCTGTCTACACAAATGACTGAACCTCATTCCCTCTCTGAAATAACTTTCGGAGATATAACAGAGAATCTAATTGTTTGCACTGGATTTTATAACACTGTGCTTATGATATTGCAGATGCATCATTATTAGCTATTATAGAGCAATTACACCACCATAAAAGTATAGTAATTCTCCTTTCTCAGAATAAACCACGGAAGATTTCATTGCATTTACAAATCTGAACTAAAGGGAGGAGGAGAGGTATGGTTACACCAACATTCAGAGCAGATGATTGGAAGTTTTCAGTGCAGCCAGCCTGTAGATAAATTCCCCTACCTAGCTTTAGCTCTGTAGACCTAAGCAGCTGTTTAACATATAAGAACGCCTCACATTTTTCAACGCTCATGCCATTTTACTTCACTGAGAGTATAGCGTGGCCATCCTATACAAATGTAACAAGATGTGCTCTAACAAGAGACAGTATTAGGCTACCAAGAAATCAATTTACAGTGGAAGATTCTTGGTGGGAACAAGGCATTAAAACCTCACCCAGTTGAATTCAATGGCAGAAGTCTCATTAATTTCATTCGGGCTGTGATTTCACGAGGTGTCTCTTGTCACATCTTGCGTGGCTCAGAACCAAGATGCTGTTCCTCAGCTTCACCATCACCGCTAAAACTCGCAAATACTTGCCTTTTGTTTATTCTACATACTAAATAATACTACTTACTTATTCTGCATTCAGAACAGTAATGATTCAGAACTTTAATAGCTGTCACTGCCTGGTTTGGTTTATTGGTTGTTTTCTTAGTTTAAGTGACTGTATTGCCTCCACTGAAAAATGGATCTCTGCCTCTGCTCATGTATGCCTATGGGTCCTTCCTCCCCTTTCCATAAATTCTTGTGACTTCAGCATCCCTGGACTAGACCATGATGGATAAACTCTGCAGTCACTTTGCTAAGGACTGATGCACATTCCAACCTCTTTCTGACAGATTTCTGAACGCAACATAAATTTGTTTGCTTTGGACTCTTTTCAGGGCAATATTCATTCTGATCTAAATTGGCAATGTTAATTCTGTCATTACCAAAGTTTTGATATTTATTAATCTAAGACATGGCACAATCGAGCTTAAGAAGAGGAAATCGTATTTCCAGGGAAATCCATTACTGTTAATATATACTCAAGTCCCAGTGTGCCAAAAATCTGGCAATCTGATCCAACAGATTAGCTCTTCCTAAAGCACTGTCCCTCTTCACCTGCCACCCCTCACACATTCCTCAGATGCAGCATCACTTTTTTGGCTTTTCTGGTTGCAGAGAGCCACTTGCTGCTGAGTGGGCAGCCGGGGAATTCTTGATAGGTTCTTAAATCTGCAAAAAAGATGGGCTTGCACTTTTGTTAAGGCAGTGCCGCACCCCAGTCAGCTCTAGTCTGCAGCACCAGTGCAACTGGGACAAGGCTTTCTAATGGATCTTCCCTTTATTGGCACTAGGCTCTCAATGCCAACTCAAGCTTGAACAAACTGGCAAGGCAGGTTCTGTCTCACATGTGGGACTGGAAAGTCCCCAGGATGGTTTGGGACTATAATCTTGAACTTTTTGCTGCTTTGAGAAGCTGTCTGGGATCCTTACTCATTTGGAAGTAGAATCAGCCAGCTGGGGGACAACGGGGGATTGAATTGCTCCTGGGGTTTTCTGATGATGTCTAAGTTAGAGTAAATTTCATCCTGACCTGAATCAGGTTTGCCATGCTGAGATACTGTCATTTATACTCACAAAGGGAGCAGAACATATTTTTCACATTTCCTTTGCTTAAATACTTAGTAAAACATTACCCTTAATACAAACTCCATCATAGAAAATGTTTCTATCCACATATGCTCCTGCATTTTGAAAACAGCCTTAAAAGACTCCCGACTGCCTCTCTTACCCGTTTCTTTCTGTGTTGCCTGGTGCTTGTAACTGATAAGAGCATGCTCTAGACTCAGGCATTAATTTCCTTCCATTACAACTTTCACTGAGATGCTATGTCTTTATGTTTGCAGCTACAATCTGATAGATTTTAAATTAACAGTATCAGAGAGAACAGTAATTTGTGTGTGGACGAGATGTTATTATGAATAATGTTATAATACTATCAGATGTTCTTTTTTAGTGCTCAGCCTTATGAACTAAGCAATTATGAAAATATTTAAATAATGAATGTAATTGCTTATTAAAATAATTATTGTGTATAAATATTTATATTCCTAATCAATGTTTCCTCAAAGGTATAGCCATAAATATAAAGAAAACAAAGTGTATTGTACATGCAAATTCATGTATCTAGTTCCTCAGCTGTATAAATCATCACTGTATAATTGCTCTCAGAGTGAAACCATTCTGCGTGAGCTAAGGATCTGGCTTTTTCTGTCCGCACACTGGTTATTTCAGTGTCTTTTGACTGACCAATGTTAGATATCAGAGACGACAGTGATTTTCGGACAGCGGGAAGCCAGTGCTGTCTGGCAATCAGGCACCTCTGTGGGTGGCATTCTGCCCTCCTGCAAGTCGAAGTCAATTTTACCTCTTCAGTAGGTCTGGATTCTCCTTAAAGATAGCACTCAGCACTTAATACTTGCAGTTATTTTCAAAAGGGTTACCATACGTTATTATTTCTCTTGTTTTGGACTGTGACCACTTCGGAGAAATGCAAAGTATAAGAAGGTGTGAAACTATAAGGGGAGACAATTTTATATGCCTGATTTCATAACAAGCCACAAAATTCACAAACAGAGCTCTAAAGCAATATTTTTTGTGTCTGCCATCTTCCAGTCCCTCCAAATCCAGTCTGATTGCACATTGTTCTCCAAAAAAAAAAAAGTGATATTGGAATTGTGCAAGGAGCAGAAAGTTAAAAAGCTAAATGTAGCATACTTCAATTGGAAAATCTGTGATGAGATGGTATCTAATTTCTTTTTAGCTCTGAGATACCGCAAACTATTTTATTAATTCACTGCTATATGCTGTATTACCATATGTAAATAATTGCATTAACCCCTGTGCTCCCCCACCTTGTATCATATCACAGGGAAGAGCAGACTGACAGAAAAGTCACAGCAGGGTGTAACAGAGCGAGGTGAAGAATAGCAGTATGAGTTCTAATTAAGAGTCAGGAGTCTTAGATGACACATTATTACTGGAGCTGAACAAGGATAAAAGATGAATGTCTAATATAATAGCATGATAGCTAACAATAAGGTACAACAGCAATGCCCTGTTAAGGTACCCTTTCCATTCCAAGGATTTCCATTAATTTATGTGGGTCTGGAGGACAGGGAATATGCGTATGTGCAGATAGTTGTGCACACTTGAGGGATGACTGACATATATTTTGAGGTTACCAAACCTTAGCAGCATTTGAAGACAAGCTGTACAATTGACCATGACCCCCATAGCCTGCTTTCAATCTCAGGACCAAAATTTGGTTGCAGGTCCTGAAGGCTGGCTTGTCATTTATTAGATGAGTTGCCATGTCTGAGGACCAGTTGGTCTTGTATGTGTTCTTTGTTAGTGGTTCTCAGCCTCTCCCTTGTGGGTTTATATATGCATATGTGTGTGCATGTGTGTAGGTGTTTGCTGAATTTAACATGTGGGTATTCAAGATATGGATAATAAGGTTCAAGGGAATCATGTCATCTATTTACCTATGTAGTCATAAATTCTTGTCAACAGATGCTTAAGCATCTTCTGTATCTTATCCTTTCACCGCTACAGTAAACCACTATTTCCCATTCCCAAGTAGAGCATCGAGAAAGAAGGCTGTTAGTTGATTTATCAACCTAAAATTTAGTAGGAGAGAAATAGCTGCAGATCAGAATTGTGAAGTGAATCGTTGCAGATATTATATAATGAACAACATGTATTTTCCAAGTGTGCCCTTCTGAAATAATAATCTGATCACATTGTGCTAACATGTCCTTATTAATTTTTATTCTTCAGATCATTTCACACTTAAAATTATAGTGTAACCTTTTCAGATCAGAATTACAGCTTTTAGTTCAATGAACTGGCTTCTACACCTTAAGCACTTTTTAAAAAAATATAAGATGGTCCAATTTCCTTAAGTTAAATCAAATTTTAGGTTCATGCATCTCTTTCTGAACATCCATATGCCTGATTGGAGGGGAAGGACAATGTTACTGCAGAAAAAGGATTTTCACATTCACCAGAATGTGTATAAAATTATATTTGGATCCAGAAAAGTTCAAGAAAGAAGAATGCTGTCTTTGAGAGTGGGATGTCTCACAGGAGGCTGTGCCTCAACCTGCGAGCCCTAAAAAACGCACATAACCCCTCTGAGGCTGTTTCTCCTTAAAGTAAACTATCGAGAGGAATCACAGAAAACATCTGATGGTAAGAGCATTATGATCTGTACAGACACCTACATTCCTAGTCTAGAAGACGAAAAATTGGTCTGACACACCTGGGATGGTGGTTGGTCTGCTTGCCTGTAGGGGTGCCCTGGTTACAGTAAGCTACTGACGTGTGGTATTTTACCAGGTCCGATGCAGATCTCAGTCTTACCTGACAAATAAATACTAACATTTTTTCAGAAGCTTACAACAAGATCTAGCATATATTGATAAAGATCCTGAGTTTTCTTTAGTTTGCAGACCAATCTCTCCCAGAGCACAGCATTCAGATTCCAGTTATAGCTTGTGCCAAAGCCCATCTCATAGTACTGAAATAATTTTGTCATCAGTTGTTTGGTAAGAATAAAAACAGGACTGTTAACAGAAATCCATTACTCTTAACTCCACCCACCCCCCCCCCCCCCCAGCCAAATTAAAGGTGCTAGGGAAGAGAAAGCCTGAGGCTTTTTTTCCACAGTGAATTCAAGGTAAAAATTCCCATTAATTTGAATGAGAAATCCAAACATGAGAGAGAAAAGATAACTCATGTGTTTAACATCCTGCACTTATTGGCTCTGCTATGGAATTTTATCATAATATTTTGTAAAACATTCAGGGAACATTTACATTTCATAACATACCTACTGTTGGAAGTTTA
>VYZM01003173.1:14116-35573 GCA_013398915.1 Dromas ardeola
CAGCAGGGGTCCATCTTCTTGCACCTGACTTCAATACCTTAAAGTATAAGATTTTAAATTCATGTTGTATCCATTTGTCCCTTGTGTTACACCTTGCAGAGTTGAGTTGGACTGTCTGCCTGTTGTGGTGTGTGTTTTGACCCAGCTGCACCTTGCCATCTATTGGGTATGTGGATTCCTCACATAGAGCTAAAAAAAAAAAAAACTATCTTGAGAGGTCAGGTACTCAAAGAGTTTGTTGGTAGGGAGCTTAATTTACAAGCATTGTAGATATTTATTGGATGAGATGTCACCGCACTTCTCTACTACTGTACCTTTAAACCGTTGGCAATGTCTCCATATAGGATGCTTTGTGAACACAGAACAAGTACCGATTCTGACCTAACGAAATCGTACTTATGTTGGAAGAATAAAGGCGAGGATAGACATGAAGAAACAATGGGAAAATAGCAATTGGGAAGACAGGCTAGAGCACTGCAACACTAAATGGTCCTTGTGAAAACTGCATCCTTAGAACACATTTTAGATTTTTTTTCTTATAAAACATGATTATGTAAATATTTGTAAAAAGTGAGAAAAAGTACAACTGTGATAAAATCCTTAGCCCTATTTTAGTGTCAAGTATAAGCCTTTCAAAGAACAGACAAGACAGCATGACAAAAAACCCCAACGAATACACCATCCAGCTGAGCTCCGCAGGAGAGTTAAGATCTGCTCTCACAGACGTGGCAATTTGTTTTGTAGATTACTTTTAATGAGTAATTGAAAAAACCTTTCAGGTCAAAAGGCTTGAGAGATTTTTAGTGTTTTTCAGTTTTTGTTAAGCTGTTTTGGAAATGACTTTAATACTGATCTAAAATGATAAAGAAAAACATACTTAGTATCCAATTTCAGATTTACTTGCCGCCTTAGTCATCTAACAATACATAGATTTAATATTGAAGGACAGTGAATAAAATTTATTCATTTCAAGTGAATAGATTGTTTTTATCAATTTAAAATGGTATCAGCCTCCTGTGTTGCACTTTGAAAACAACAGTAAATATTCTCACAAAACAAGTTTTATGTACATATCCATTGCTGATATTGCATTATCTAATTTGGATGTGCATGTGGATCCCCAAACTCATTTTTATGTGGCATTTGTTTCCATTCCTGGTTAAAGCCATGCTTCTTAGTGCAAGGCGCACTGTTATTATAACAGATGGCTTATTTCGATCCATAATGACTGGGAAAAATAATAGTGAATCACGTAAGCAAGAACAAGTGCTTCACTTTATCTACAAGTTACTCAGCGCTTGCCAATTTGAAAAACAGCTGAGGGCTCTGGCTCCTCGTCAGAAACGTAAGGATGCTCCCAGGTTAGACTAACAGTATATCCAATTTAGGAAGAGCAAAACTAGCAAGACACAAGGCCCAAAGAGCTCCCCATTTGGGGATTCAGGGTTTTCCTTCTTAGCAATGGAAAGAGAGGAAAAACAATATAAATCCCTGGTCCTGGAAGGCAAATGAAGGAAAAACAGTCCCCGGTGCTCTTTCAGGACACAGTTGTACTCAGACACCTCACCGCATCCATCTAACTCAAAGGGAAGAGACTTTTGTCTCTCTCCAAAAAGAGGGTCTGAGTCACAGCCCCAGTGCCACCGTTCACTTCTGAGTGATTATGGCTTCTTTCTGAAGTGGCATAGGTGTGCAGAAACCTACATTTCTTTGAAAATGAGAAAGCCACGTGGAGAACTCAATATTGAAGAGTAGGAATTTGATCAGATTGCCTGAAGTTTATATTCTGTAAAGCAAATGTATTGAATTATTATATTTATTGAATTATTAATTAATAGTAATATAAATAATGAATAGTATATTTTAATATATTGTTTGAAGAAATATACTTTTATATTTTATTTATTATATTTACCAGATTATTTATTAGCAGATACCTCAACACACAAGTATAAAAAAAAACTTTATTTACCTTGATACGTGTCCCACCTTTCAAAGCCTCCATTGCTTCTTTCTCAAGTCTTTACATCCTTCTCTCTTTTCACGTGGAGTTCTGCAAGGAAACACATGTTCTGAACTGGAGACACAGACTTTGACCAGATGACTGCTTCTAAATCAGGGTAATAACATAAGGTGCTCCATACAGAGTCCTCCTTCTCTATTACTAAGTAGCACTAAGTTGATTTAGATATTACATGTGTCGAGAAAACAGCTAGTGAGTGAATAGAAATAGACCTTTAGAAGCAGGCCTTGATGAGTTTTCTTTGCAGTGCTCAAAGTTGGCTGAATCAGTAGAATAATATGGGCCTCCTCTTAGGTACACACGTTTTTGTTCACTTACCGCTTTGTTCCTATTTTTGGTTTATTCCTAAGGCACAAATGTTGCCGTGTGACCCTCTTACCCACATTGTTCACAAAGGCCTCTCAGACCACAGGAATTAGCACCCAACATTAAAGCAGACATTGCCCTGTCATTGGCTTTTCTCTTCCCAGAGTAGATAAGCTAGAAGTAACTGAGAGCGTAGACAAAGCTGGTCAGAGTAAGCTGGAAGCTTTTTTTTTTTTCCCCCAATAGCATTTAAAACAAAACCAAAAACTGAACCACCAGCCTCTCAGATGACATGGAAGTCTTTGTAAAGAACAATTATTTTGGCCTGGTTCAGACAGGAGGAAAAAAGCCACCTAACTATAAGCTTATAATACCATTTTTTGATACATCTGGATATTTATGTATTAGCTGGGCCTGTCTGGAAGGCTTGCATACATGCACATGGCTCCAATAGCATTATCACAGCTATTTGGGCACCTGAACTGCTTCCACAGAAACTGAGGAATATAACCCCTAAAAAAATAGGGTCCTTATGATGAATATTTATTTTTTTTCCCAGATTGGCACTCTGGCTGAGAAAAATGAGGCAGAAGGAATAAGGACACAAAAAAAGGATCGGAACATTTGCTATGAATATTTTCCAAGTTAAAGTATGTTTCATTTCCACATTTCTAAATGAAACTGCATTTCAGTTTTAAAAAGGCATTTTTCATTCAAAAGTGACACAAACTGAAAGGAAAAAAAAAAAAAAAGAAAAGATTAGACCAGGGGACTAAGCAGCTGAAAAGAAAGAAAGCAGATTGCTTTGGACAAAACCAGCATTTTGAGGTGATTCAAATGATTATTATTTTTTTTTTGTGGCCTGTACTCTGATTTAATAATGCCCTAGAAATCTTTCACTTTCAATACAATGTACACGGCATGTGTTTTTCCTGTGAATTTCTAAACTGAAAAACGTATTTCTTCTCAGGTCTTTTGTCTTGCCCTTGTTGTTTTCTGCTAAACACCATCCTTTTTTCTTGTCAGTGGCTACTGTGAGCACGTCCGACTGGGATGTACAGATGTGATGTATGAGTTTAAATCACTTCTGAAGTTGACTCATAATCCATTCTGCTCAGGAAAAATTTGGGAATGATACCAGACCAGATTCTCAGCAACTATTACTCACACACTTGGAAAATACACATAAGAGTGTGTGGACGCAAGTGGTTCATTCTTCTCAGTAAAGAGTTTTCTGTGTCATATATCCTATTGCATATTTATGAAGTGTGTGGGTAATGGTGGATGAGAGTCTATTGTAGCAGCAGTCTTGTTTATCCCATTTTCTGTGATCTGTTTTCATTATCTTGTTTTATTTCTGTTACTGAATACTGCACTTTTTATTGCTTCACCAGACACATTTTAATGTCATTCTTTTCATACAGAAGGTACATACCAGGCAGCAACTGACTTCAAGAACATAGTTTATACATCCATATATATTGGTAATTGAAGATGCTTTATAAATTGTGAGCCTTTCAGTCCAAAACTTAACATTGGAGCACACATCAGGAAGTATAGCTATGCATTATATCCTTAAAAATGTCAGCATATATATACCAACATAGTATGAGAGACTGTATTAGAAGCTATGTATTTACTTGCCAAAGTCCTCAACACACTTACCTGGTATTCTCTTTAAAGCTCCACCTAGTTCAATGTAGGTTTCTTCTGCTGAAGACTGTAATATGATAGTTCTTTAAATGCTCCCTGTAAGCCAGAACTTCCAAGAATTCCCGCTGCTTTTCCTAGAAAACCTTCTCTAGATGGTATTAGGCTTCACACTCCTGACCATCTCACCTGAAAAACAAAAGGTACCTCAATACTCACCCTACATATACTCATATGGTTCTGCTCTAGATCTGACTCAGGCTGGAATATATCAGGTGCACAGCTGAAAGGCATTAGGTGCACAGGTGGAGCATATCTTTCAGTTTGGTTTACTCCACAGAGAGTATCTTGTGCTGAGACTCCTCTGCAACATGAATCAAAGTGGGGTTTCCAGAGCTCTCAGGAAATTCAATAACCAGGAGGTTCAAGAGTGTACTCCAGATCTGAACTAACACGCTAACATAGATGGACCCTGTTGTTATCACGTAGACCTACTGAACGCAACACCTGCTCCTCAGCAAGTAATAGTTACCACTACTGAATATTAAATATGCTGAGAGGAGGGTTATGAAATTAAATTTTGTGAGGAAAACTAGTTGTACCTGCAAATAGAGTGTTTAGAAGGATCTTATTTTCTTCAGAGTATGTGCCCCTAAATATCTGCTGAACAAAATTTTTAAGTTCATAATTTCTTTAATCCATATTTAAATCCTCTGATTAGAAGCTGTCTTGCAATTGACGAAAGCAATAAATGTGTAAGCTAACGCAAGTCATCTATTTAGAAATCTTCGTGACTTCCATGCCTTTGACAAAACACAAGCCAAAGGAAAACATATTTGTAGTTCTTTTGCAAATGCATATGCACATTGAAATTGCTTCATTTGAACGACTTAGTGTGTTCAGCTAATCTCCCTGTTCCCTCTTTACATATAGTCAACGAACATAGGGTATCTCTGATGCACTCATCAGGGACTCACTCTACGGCCACACTGTGGGACTGGTGACATTTGTGGTGAGTGCCTCAGACCGCGTCCTCAGGGGCTCGCTCCAGTTCTTCTGCATGGGCAAACGTGCCAGGGAAACCTGGTGTGCCGTGAGGAGAGAAAAAGATTTTACGTTTCTGCTTCTTGTCCCAACCTAAGGGACAAGAAACCGGGAAGTGGGAAGGGGATGGGGCCGCAGGGTACTTAGGAGTGTCTCTGATTCTTGAGCAGTGCTCTTTCCTCTCTTGATCCGACTGACGACACAGGGAGCCTGAGGAGTCTGGCTGACCTTGCCAGCTAAGTGACACAAATGGAGAGTTATATCAAGCCTCAATTTTGTCTTTGATTTTTTCTACACTGCAGTAGGTAAAAGTATGAGACAGGGGAAATACTCTGTTGATATTATGCAAAATGAAATACCATCAACTAAATCAGCATGTTCTATTTGAAAATGGGAGGGAGCTTTTATCCAGTTTAATTATTAAAAAAAAAAAAAGAGGAAAAAAATTTAGATTTTGTGCAAAACCCCATAAAACACACATGAATGATGACTCCAGCAGAGTAACATATTAAGTGCGCACAGGGGGCTTTGATTTGAGAAGCTCACTTATTTGCATGACAATAAAGAGGATGTATGTGTACAGGGACACACAGTACTTTCTGGAACCCTGTTCAGGTTATAAAATGCCCATATTCTCTATTTTCTGTTCAAAATCTAATTAAGAATTCTTTGATTTACTTACTATTTCTTGATGTACTTCCAATATACTTTCCTCCTTGTTTTGTATTCAGAATTCATATGTGCTTGGTTAGACAAAGGTATTTGTCGCATTTTTAATGTTGGCTTTAATATGGTAAATCTACAATATGAAAGGTGCCATGACAGCCTCATAACGTTGTATACGTGGAGCTTTGTTTACTAAATGCCATGTGCACCTCAAAATCTGCCTTCAGCATGTAAATTGCAGCTTGTCCTTATCAGGATTCTGCTCAAAAGTATAGTGATGCATAACGATGAGGAGAAAATGACGAATCTGGCAATTATTTTTTTATCTTTTGAAATCCTGACTTCTTTATTATTCACTGCAAAACCACTTTGATTTTCTTGGGCAAGGATTTCTCCATGCAAAATGCGATTGATTCTATGATTTTCACATTATGCAGAGGTTAACTAAAACCTTCAGTTGGGATCTTACATTTGTTTGTAAGGGTTTATAAGAATCCTACTATCCTCCATTCCCTGAGCAAGCACATAATATTTTTGGAAATTGGTCTTAATGTGTAGAATTAAAAAAAAAGGTAAAATAGCGTCAATGGAAACCTGTGGAAGTGGTGTCAACGAATGCCTCAAACATTTGCCAGCTTGAGGACAGGGTGAAAATTTCAAAGCAGTTACTTCAATATTGTTTAAAACTTTTGCTGAAACCAGAATCTTGCTTTTTGTTTAATCTGAAAAAAACTTGAGCAGTGGATTTTAGTATGCAGAAAAAAGTGTTGTTGTGACATGTGGATATATGTCAGAAATGCATATTTATCATCTCTGTATTTATCATTTAGAGAATAGATAATATATCTTGCAGTATAAACTACATATAATAACTAAACAATGAGGATTAGAATCTGACTCTTCGTGGTCAGTCTGTGGTATAATTCAACAAATAAGCCAAATGTCAAGTATATCAGGAAAAATCATTCAAAAGTACTCTGGGATCACAAAAAAAAAAAAAAATATTTGTCAATTAAGGTCCCTGCTGTTTGCCAGATGCTCACTTCCAGTTGTTGTCTCTACCTAGCACGAGCTCTTAATTTTGCTGTTTGAGCTTAATTGTTTTACAGGAACAGCACTATAATGTGATGAGAACTGCCAAGGTTGCTCTGCTCCTCAGGATAATGCAGTTTACAGGACAAAGATGTGGGAGCCAGAGAGAAAGCATGATCAGGCAAAGAGATCTAGCAGAGGTATGAACTCTCCAAATAAATCTGACTAAACAGAATTCCTGATCCTTTACAGCGTACGTTGCAAGACTAATAGTTTTGGTAAAGCCCTGACACTGTACCTTAAGGTATAGATATAGGACCAGACCTGCCTGTAACTAAACAAGAATTAAGAAAGCTCCAGGAGTTCAATAAGGTTCTTCTTTTAAAATATGAAGTTCATCTCTTTCTTCCATAAATTGTTTAATTTACCTTAGGAGGTAGTGATGGGGTCTTGGGAGGACTTGGGGCAATTCTGTTATTCTTGGTTTTTTTTCCTGTTAGCACCACATAAAGACCTAAATCCTTCTGACAACTGAAATGAAAGGGGGAAAACACTGCAATACACATATTGATAAGCACATTGCCAAGATATACTAGGTAAAACAGTTGCTGTTTCATCAGCAGAAGTAATACACACCCCAGAAAATACCAGTTTCTTTGCCAAATGATGCTTTCTATTCAAGAAAATTCCAATGTCACGGTTAAGAATTACTCTATAGAGAAATACTTCAAAGGGTAGGGCTGCGTGGGGACAGATAAAAATCAGAGAGTACTCAAGGTCTGATTTCCAACCTTTGAACACACTTCACTTTTGCATGGAATTTCTCTCTCATGTGCTGTAAAAGAAAAAAAAACCCGACAATTAAGGGCTGGCTGCTATACCAATCACTACAGCCCTCACCAAAGGGAAGTGACCTTTCAGCCAGACAGTTCCTCCATCCCAGCTGGCAATATACGCTTACCAAAGGTCTCCTGTGGTATCGTTTCAGAGGGGAGGGAAGAAAATATTCCTGTCATTGAAGGCACACAGTTGAGCTATAACAAGGAAGTTATTTTTCAGGATTCCCTCTCCAGCACCTTTATCTCTTGGATGAAGAAGTAAATTCTGCTTTGTCTTCGCAAAGACAAAGTCGATGAGGATGTTCATGAGAGCTGGTGTTGCTGCAAAAGCCGTTCTTGGATTGCATGGAGGGCATAGCTATGGCACTCAGAGACCCTAGACTCTAGAACCATAAACTCTTACAGAACTATTCTAGCTGATAAAAACTCTGTGAGATGTCTGCAGGTACTTATATCTATATGTATACATGTCTAAACAGTCACTTTTATTTCCCTTTACTCCCCCTGCAGCCTTCTACAGCCTCTGCTCCTTACTACTTAAACTGTGATATGAAGCTTTGCCCTTTAGGAAAAACAAAAAAATAATCCTATCCATGATAAACTCAGTCTTAACTATCTGCTCTGAAGGATGAAGTTTGACCATAAGGAGATTAAACAGGCTTAACCTGACATACTGAAACAACTGCATGGGATCCCAAATCCTGTTATCAGTGGCAGACAAAAGAGTTACGTGTAACTAGAAATTCATTTTCAGTCTCTAGGATCTGGCAAATACTATTATACAAGATAAGTCTGAAGGTTACAACATATTGGTCATGTGCATTCCCTATTTCAAACTGCGCTTTCCAATACTGTCGCACCTTATTCATTGCTTAATGTTGAATGAGACGAAAATCTACTCATAATGAAATGCTGATGAATTTTAACATGGATTAAGCTCTTACCATACAGAAAATAAATATTTCAATTTTTGTTCATGATCGCATAGAGAGGCTTATACTCTGTACATTTGCTTCATGGGAAACCACATACATTGCATTATGTGCTCAAACAGATCCTACCATGGAACGTCTAAACAACCTTCTGACACAGTGAAGAAATAAAGAAAACAGTGAGAAAAGACATCATGGGTAGAAGGATCTACATGTGGATGTTTACTTAAAAACTAGCACACAGGCATTCTAGCATTTATATTAAACATCTTTTACACATTTAAAGTCCTTTTAAATATCCATCTCTAAATCTCTTTGTAAGCTTTCAGTTGAGTCGTTTTGTTGGCAAGATCAGAGTGTTACACCATGACTCCAGCGGCTGAAAGATTTAAGGAGATGTTTAATGGAAAAATATCCCCATCAATTATAACCTGGAATAAATATGCAATGGAAATCATCAAATTATTATTACTCAATAAATAGATATCTGTAGTTAGCCACCCCAAATAGAGTGTGAAATGTGTTTGCTTTTTCCAGATTTACTAGTTTATGCATGCCTGCTTTAACCTTTAATGATTTAACTGTCTTTTTTAGGTATTTGCTATTAATTACGTGTAATGTATTGTGAACTCTTCATCTAAAGCAATAACATCGTTCTGATAACTGCCACTAAGGAAACCAAAACCTATTAAAACAGTAACCGTCTTGAGGACCAAGTGTTACTTTGCACAAGTTACGTTTACATGTTTACATAAGTGAGAATCTCCAAATGAGTTTTAATACATGAAGAAGAGCCTGGGGTTTCTACTGATCTGTGCAAGTCAGAAATTCAGTTATACAAATATTTGTGAACAGAGAAAAATGAGATGCTAAAAAAATATTTGGTTTTCCCAAAAGTTTTTAAAGATTAGGAGTGCGTGTAGCATGTAAGAAAGTTATTTTACTTTTTTTTCTGTATGGCTGGTATCATTTCAAGCTGCTACTACTACAGTAATGACTACTCAGCATCGAAGTCCAGGCTACATGAGATAATACCATTTTAAGATTGTCTGCAGAGAAGTACATTGGTATACAGAAAAAAAAAAGGCTTCCTCGCACAGTTATATGTGGGAGTCAAAAGGTGTGTATAAGAGTTTTTCTGCCGTGGGGAATTCACTCAACTGTACAAGAGGCAACTTGGAGGCAGAGAGACTGACAATCTGACTCCTCTGTTTCGGGGCAGGGGAGTAACTGGTTCTGGTTTGGAAGCAGAGGTAAAGCCATAGTAACTCAGAAACGTGTAGGAAAAGAAGCTGCCCAGGTCATCTATTCTTTACTCGGGGCAAATCAAGTCCCTCTTGTCCTTTTCCCAAGGTGAATAAGGAATAACTGCTTCTGAAAACTGTCATCTCTTTTACTTCGTTTTAGATTTTTTCTTTTTTCTTTTTTTTTTTTTTTTTTTTTTTTTTTGTTTTTAAGATGATTTTGAGTTGGAGCCTATAAATTAAGGGTAGTTTCTTTAATTTTGCATGAAAGTATTATCGCACCGGTGTTTCAAACGTCTAAATCACAGCAAGATCTTAAAACCCTGTAAGCAGTAGCCTGAGCACAATAAATAATACATCAAATTATCCAAGACTATCAAAAGAGTGATGAAGTGCATCTGGCTGTTCAAACACAACTCTGTCCTTAGTGGTTTTATAATAAAATAATTATATACATAGAGAAAGACATCTACACAGCTGCTTACATTGCACGATGCCAAACAACCTTAAGAAAAATTATTACCAGGAAAATCACCAAATGTCAGCATTTCCTATTCTGTGAGTTAAATCCTGCACCCTTTAAAGTTAGAGAAAATTGTTTCATCGATATCAATGGGATCAGGTTTTAGGATAAGTGTAGATTTGTGTGATTCGCTGCACACTCTTCCATGACAGCACAGGGCTGTTTTTTTCTTTATCCTTAAATCCCAGGATGTCAGTGTTCATTTTTAAGGTAAATGTGAATCATCTTTCTCTCTATCTGCCCACGTATACAGATAGTCCCTTTCCGGAATTCTATGTAACACTTAATGTGTTTATTCTTATAACACTGACGTGGTGTCAGGGAAGTACTGTTAGCCTCAAAAGCACAGATTAAGAGATTCCCAAAGATGCTAAGAGACCTAACCCCTCTTCCAGATCCCTCTTTGTAGGTGTGTACCTATGAGACCAACACCAGGTGAATAAGTGCACATGTGCAGGAATTTGAGTGTGGACCTCCCAGACCCAGGGCTTCATCAGCAGAGCATCCTGCCTTGCCTTTACTCCTTAGCCACAGTCTCGATAATACCAAGGGATCCAAAGTACAGAAGGATTTTCTAGGAATGGAAGGACGTTTCCAGACTGACAAGTCACCAATAACTCCTCTCAATAGCAAAAGAAATCAATTTCTCTGATTAGTCTTAAAAGTACATAGCTCCATGACAAAAAAATTACACAATGATACAGTATCTGGTATTCCCTGTCCCATGGTGACAGCATCCTAGAAACTCCTTATGACAAATATCTCAAAACACCTATGTGTATCTATGGGAATCCATGCACAGTAAATTTCCTTAAGCTTTTTCATGGGACATAAGATCAAATTTTTTACAGGTCTAAAATCCATTTCCACACACAAAAAAACCAACCCTGTCACATTCTGTAGAATTTTGTAGCCCTATTAAAAGCCAATAGAATTTATACACTTCTGGAAAAAATCCTTCCCTAACATTTTTCTAAGCAAGGCAAAGTAATGATTCTGCCAAAAAAAGAGCTTTTCTCAAAGTGAGAGTAATAAAACAAAAATATTAAGTCCCTTTCATCTTTATTTTCTTAAGTCTAAGTCTACTGAAAAATAGGAACCTTCCAAGTCTTTTACACTCAACTTTTTTTTCAGTGAAGCTATCATGCAAAGCAGAGAAATAGTAGAACAGAAAAGAAAAGGAATAAAGCACGGCACAACTGTCACAGGAAAGCTCCCCAACTATTGCAGTTTTAGGAACTATTTAATAAATGTAGAAAGAGTAGAAAATGTAGAGACTATTTCTGGATTAATCTTCCATTGAGAATAACCTAGATTAATCTCTCATTGAAGTATTTTGCTTCCGCTTTCCCCCTGAGCCTGCAGTAAGATTCATGAGTGAGTATAGCACATTAGCTTATTTAGCCTCACAATGGTCATATTTGGTGGCAAATTATTAATATTTATAAAGAAACTGCAGTAACAGAAGGCTCTGTGCTGGATTAGCTATCTAGGAATGCATTTATAATTCTGGGACAATTGGAAACACTTAAAATGAATACTCAATTTTTGAGAGTCCCAACAGGCAAGGCTGGAAACCAGTGGCAGCAGTTTCATAATTTCTGGCCTGTGTACATCCACACCTTTGAAAACTCTACCAATTTTGGGACCCCTCATAAAATGTACTGAGGTTTAGTCTGTGCATCTTCCCTGAACTTCTCCAGAGCATGACCTGAGAGCAGTAACACAGGTCTGTTCTTGCCACCTGCATTAACCTCGTCAGGCTGGGTGTCAGTTTTCCTTTGCCTGTGCTTGAGCCAAACCGTCTTCCGTTTCCAGGCATGCTTACCCTAACCATTTCATCTGCTTTGTGCTGCGAAGAGTGAACTACCAGGGCAAGCAGTTGTTGGCAGGCTGCTCCTGTTTCCACTGAAGCTTAGAGCTGAGAGAAAACCCATGTGAAACGCTGTGATACACAGCAGCTTGAACCTGGGAAGTACCTCACAAGCCTCTCTGGCCACAGGGAATCATCAGTAGAGCATCATCCACCTGCCTAACACACACACTGTGTCACCACTCCTGTATTTCCTCTGTAAAGCTGGCAATAGGTGTTCTGCGGTCACGTACTACCTGCGATGAGGCTTTAACTTGGGGCATGATGGAGCCCTGTCTCTCAGACTCTGCTGCAGTTCACAGGGGGCAGACAAATTACTGTCCTGTATTCACCACGCAGGAAAACAGCACCCAGTGAAAGCACCTCTTTGCTCCTGGGTTTTTCACTAAGGCCTCTTAGTCACGTTAAGTGTATTGACCAATTTGCCACCACAAAGATGAAAAACGTGTCACAGCTCTACACTTTGCTCCGCCTGGCTTCAGTAGGACAAGTTGGATGATCTGATTCTGGAGTATTTAAGTCAGATCCTGTGGAACAGGGAAACGTGTTGCAAGCAAGGACCTAATTCTGCAGTCACTCAGTCTAACTAATTGCATGAAGGGTGACAGCCAGAATACTTTTCCAACCTAAATTCTTTTCTTGTTTGAAAGCAATAAATCTAAAGCAGAAACTGGTGTCTATTCTCTAGATATAGATTTATTTTCTGCTTTGCAATTCTCAGGAATCACTCCTGAAATGGTGAACTTTTCTAAATGTCAGTTAAAAGGTTCACTGATTTCTTTGCTCGTTTCCTAAATCTAATGTACGTGTGTGTGTGGCTCCCTGGGCCTGTTGCTTTAGCTAACCCTGCCTAGGCACTCTGTAAGCAGCTCTTTTGTCCACAGTTCTGTCCAGTACTATTATCTCCTGCTTCCCTGCTGCCTTTCAAAGGTTGATCCATGACTTCATTGGAAAAACTAATAAATTGTACCAATCATTTAACGGTCGATATAAACTTTCTGTAAATTTTAAAACAAGTCCATGTTTTCTCTTTTATTTTTGGAGTACTTATGGATTTGAAAATTCCTTACCTTTCAGATTTCCATTTCGGTTTGTCGTTTGCTTGCTTTTATCTCCTTTTACTTGTTCTTAAAAATCTCCTGGTTCGCTTCAGTGCTTTGTGCCTTTTTTCCAACGGCATTTGCATACATCAGCTTTTTCAAGCACAAATGCTTCAGATGTAGCAGAACAAAGACTCCATACGCCGGGACTCAACAATATAAGACGACACTACAAATAAACAACATACCTTCCTTCCTTTCTCTTTTCCCTTCATTGATAACGTGGACATTGTAAGAACAGAATTGATTTCTGAGGATATTAGGAGCTTCGTTCCAGTGGTGAAAAGGGAACACAGCCTGGAAGATTTTTGTTTCCAGCAGCTCCTGAAAAAAGAGGGTAGAATCCTCCAAAGAGGCTCCAGTGTAAAAAACTGAAAGGAAAACTACATCCTTATCCATTTTAACCTGACACTTCAAGAAGACTACCTGTCCATTTATATGAAGGAAACTTTCATACACATTTCTTTGGCACTGTGTGGGAATTTGATTCCTTCTTCTCCCTCTCTTGGACAGAAGAGGAAGAATCAAAGTTGAGAAATTAAGTCATGGATGAGTGTCTTAAAGTGGAAACAATGCTGTTCCCCTCAGTTGGGACTTTTAAAACAAAGCTGGAAAAAATACAGGCCAAAGATAAAATGTAAGGAATGAATCAAAGAACGTAGTTTAGACAACCTCATAGGCTTTCCCCGGCTGTGACTTGGAGCATCAACAGATCTTAAAAATTATATGCTTCCGTTTGATATAGGTTTTGTCATGTTTATCTCTAATCCTGAGGATATCTCAGTAACTTCTCTTCTGAAGCTGCTGTTCTCACCCATGTTGTTGAATACTCACTTGTGTGAATAATCCTCCGTGGGCTCTGCAAGAGCTTACCCTTAAGTTGCTGGCCCCCACTGCACCAGTCTTCAAGGATATGAGCCTGCTAAATAACCAGGTAGAGAGAACAGGTTTAATTTTTACGTCCATGATTGAGCAGTCTCACAGAAGTGAATGGCACTTACCCTGAGATCAGTTTGAGTACACACACTAAAATACGGATTCTGCAATCTGGCTCTGAGCTTTTTATTTATTTGGTTTTGGTAGCCTGAAATTTAACTGCAGCCTCGCTGTTGATATCTGGAAATTTTAGTCCTTCCTCTATTCCTTTACGTATTACTGAATTTCAGCCAAGTTTCTCTTTACTCATTTCAAATTCCTTCAAAGTCTGCTTCTCTCCAAGCCCAATATATTGGCATCGCTGCCTTCTCTGCAGGCCTTCATCAGCATGTTAAACTCAATGATAGACGAGAAGAACAAAGAGTCAATGTGCTAAAAGAAGACGTTTTTTGATATATGTTCAAAAGGGATCTTTGAAATCTCAAGGAGCTAAAATTGCATGCATGAAACAGTCTACTTTCCTGAGGTCATCAGCAAGGTGAACTATTCTCATCACAACACAATAAAAATGCCATTGTTTTATGTATAGCAATTCTGTAGTACACTCTACCTTGCGGTGAGCAATTTGTCCAAGAATAAAAGGTAAGTGTTCACACTATACTTTTTATATGGTCATTCCTGTTTTAGGAATCTTACCAGCCAAACTGAGGTAAAGAAGGTGAATGTGAAGAGAAAAAACAACAAAAAAAAAGAGAACAGAAAAAAGCAAAATACGGATGATCAGGGGAAAAAAAACCAAACAAACAAACAAAAAAAAACCAACAGAAAACAGAGGACTGTAGAACATTGAAACGAAAAGGATAAATTTTGCTTAGCATCATTAAGGGGAACTAAAATAGGTAAAACCTCTCATAAGTGAATTCTACATGACATAAAAAGATTTTCTGGTGCTTTAATGGTACCACGCTCTACCAGCAGCATCCAGCCCAGAAGGAAGACGCCTTTAGCTCAGTTTCATGTCCCAAACAGCAGCTAGTGGTGGAAGCTAAGGGAAGAAAATCAGAGCTGTGCCAGCACACTACCATGCTTCCCCATACACTGTCTCAAATCAAGAGGTTTGTTACTTGACAAACCGAAGTAGTTTGTGTTTAACAGTCAGCCAGGGAACATTCCCCCCCCACACTCCATGTCTTAGCACTTTTTTAACACAGGTAAACTTTTCTTACACACACAACATTGTGTGGCAATGATTCCCCTGGCTTAGCAGTATAGTTCATTAAGAGAAATCCCAATGAAATGCAGGAGCTCCATTGCCACTGGGTGTTTAGTTCAGGATTTTGAAATCATCTCTGATATCAAACCTTGCTTCGAGTATCCACAAATTCCAGAGTATTCAGTTTTACATCTATTTCAAGGATAAAAAAAAAAGGTCTAATCATGCTTCCTACACTGCCAGTGAAGCTAAAACCAGAAAACTTCTAGATGTAGCATTAGCTTTTTTTTTTTTTAATATGTTCACAGTACATTTAAACACACATGAGAAGGAATAAATCTACAGTCCCTGTAAGACAGTATGAGTCTGTGCAGGCTTTAGGCTTCTAGATTCAAATTACTGTAAATTTTGTCTTTTAACAAAACTTGTTACTGTTCTCATTTTTCAGAGCCAGAGGAACACTGGGATAAGACAATTAGAGACACTCACACTCAGCAACTTAATTACTCTAGATGCAATTTTATGAACAGATTCAAATCTTTGACCACTTAATGATGATGGAGTATTTCATGCCACTTCCCATTAGTGAAAACGAACCCTCTGAGCAAATGGAGCTTACCTCATTGGGCGCTCACCCTCCCAGGGCAGCGCATTGCGCGCTGCTGTAGCTGATCTAATGCGGGCCTTATATCACTTCGGTGTCACGCATTCAGCAGCCATTTCCGAAGGTTCATGAATGGCAAAAAGGCAAAGTGCTTCTTGAGAAAGTCTGTCCCTTCTGTGGACAAAAAAATCTCTCTAAATGAGTTAATTTTTTAACTGAAAGAACTGGGCCCTGTTTGCAACCAGGGAACTGCATTTAAGAAGGAAAAAAATAAGAGAATAAGGACTTTTCTGACTTCTGAATTCAACATCTTCATATCTCTACTGCAAGGTTTGGCCCTTTGGGACCTGCCCACTCATCTTCTTGCAGGATGAGGAGATGTGTAGAGCAGGCAGACTTTTGGCTTGTTCTTACTTGGTGTGCAGCAGGGTCAGCCAGAGACAGCAAGAATCTATTGCCATCTCTTAAGATGCCACCTGTGAGGTATTGCTTAAGGCTTGAAACCATGAACTGTCCCTTGCACAGAGTTATTTGTACAAGGAAAAGCACAGTTTTCAGGAGTAGGCAAATAAAAGTACCAAGGGGTATGTTTTCATAGGAATTCTTCAGCAGCTTGCTTGGTCTTCTTTTAGAAAAATATTCACAGGTGATGTTGTCTTATTTGGATTTTTTACTGAGACTTTAATTTACATGTCACCTTCCCTTTTTATTGAATGAGGTTTCCATCCCAGCCGCGCTCCCAAAGGACCAGGGCTGCAGTAACGCGGCACTGCAGGACTGAGAAACGTCAGGGCAAGGTTCACACGTCCCTGGTGAAAGTCCGCGGATCAGCTCTTGCAGAAAAGATATATCTGGCAGATTCTGACTAATAGCCAAGCGCAGTTCGAGTACACAAAACAAACAGCATTTAAAGCTGTGTTTAAAAAAGATATTTCCTGAATGATGTCATTAGCGACTCAATTGTGCGTTTTATGAGCTATAACTTGTGCACAATGTGGGTAGAATAGGGCAGAGTCAGATTTACAAGAGAGCAACAGGCCTTTGGACAAATAAAATTCTAGGGCAAAGCTACTGAAAATAATACCTTTTCAGACACAAAGGCAACTTTGCAGTGTTTCCTTTGAGCTGCCTCAAAGCAGCTGCTTGCACTGCTGCATCCTTTTTAGCTCAAGGCTTGCACATAAGAAAAGCAAGAACAGACGTTTCTCCTTGTTTAGGGTAGATTTCTGTCTCTCTCTGCAGCCTAACAGCTTTTCTTCTTACAGCCAGAATAATTTTCCTCACACTTTCTATAGTATTCTGTGCTCTAAGATATAAATTAGGATCTATATTTTTTGCTCATTAAGAAACAGAGCTCACTGCTTGACCAGCAACAAACCAACCGCCAGTAAGTATGGAACACCTCTGGTTCAAATGAAAGCTCTGCTCTGCAGATGGCTGGGAAGAGTATCTGTCCAGAGGGCAATCCCTCTTGCTGTAGCTCCACAAACTTCCAATGAATCAATAAATTCCAGAAGAAGAAAATGTACAAGAATAAGGAGGAGCAAATATTTTGCAAAACAATGATCTATTTATCTACATGAACTCCCTATCTCCTGCAAGCCATGTATTATGGTTGCCAAACCAAGCTTTTCATATAAGTCACATTTTCCAGTTCTGCAGTGCATCAGTGATGAAAAAAAGGACTGATGGGTGGAAGCAGGCGACTTCTGCTAGGCTTTTTATTATTATTTTTCTTAATTGTATTCTCATAAAACAGTAAGTTAAGAGTGAGATAAGCAGCTGTCTATGAGATGCACCCACATAAACTATTTCATGCCATTAATACCTGAAGCCAATCTCAACATTAAGCAAAGTCTGCAGCCTGTTCCACAGCAGTGACACACACTAACAAAAAAAGAATCATTTCAGATTTTCCCATATAGATTTTCTTCTGGCAAAAGAAAAAAAAAATCTGTTCATAAACTGATGATTACCTGACATCCAGTCCTACCTCTGTTATTTTCTCGTGAACAACCAGATGCACTAAACACACATAAACACACACACACACACAGTGCCAGGCTGAAGCGTGGTAGGACATTGTTAAAGTGTAAGGTAAAATAGGGATTTAAACCATTACAAGGAATTTTGTCTTCCTTTACAAAACAGATGTAACATAAATATATCAGGAAGAACTGACAGTTCTAAGTAACGGACATGAAGTTTAAACTTTTTATTTCTTTACAGGGATCCAACCTAGAAATGTGGTGAATGGACTGGTGTCTGTTTTTATAACTATTTAATACTTTTCTTGGCCTGTGATGTACATAAAAAGGCAAGTTACAGTTGGAAACCCTATATAAGGTCCTAATATTCAATGGAGGTTGATGACATTTGCTCAGTGACTTTCAGTAACTTGTTATCCAGGTTCACACTATGAAGAGGTCCACTAGAGCTGACCTGCATTATCTGGGTATTTCAAAACTCAGCAGAACTTCAAGGTGAATCAGATTTATTGGTTTATTTATTTTTTTAATCTTTCTTTTTTTTTTTTAATTACGTCTACCTTTTTAGCCAAATTTACTAAGCGAAGTAAAGCCATTGTCAAATTTCATTCAAAAAGTAACAGAAGGAACAGAGATCTCCAACAGGCTCCTACAGGCTTTGCGAAAGGAGGTGAACAGCTAGAGGAAAAGGTCCTGTAACTGCCCTGGCAAAGAAAAACCCATAGCAAAAGATGACATAATATTAGATGCTGGAGAATCAACATAGAAGGAAAACAACAAGGCAAGTTTTAGATCCTCATGAGCACCAGAGAAAAGTGACCTTTGTTACGTTCCAAGACTATCATATACCTAACACCAAAAAACCTTTCACCTACAGATTTAATGTAAAAATCAGAAAATCCACTCATTCTAGGTTTTGTTTTGACTCCATCCAGTTACCAGGCATTTGGTGTTTTCCACAAATCTAAATGAGCATCCCCTATTTCTTACCTTCCTCTGGTCTCTGCAAACCACCGCAGTTCTCAGCTGTGGACACAGAACTGGCTGGAAGCCTTGAAGTGCAGAACTCAAAAAAAAACCCCGGCAGACCTAAAATTACATACCTGTGTAAACAATTAATAGCCCTATCAGAAAGTGTTGACCTATTCCCTTGCTCTCTAACCTCCACTAACCCAATCAAAGTTCCACTAAAAACAATATGCCATCTCTGATTTCCTTCCACAGCTGGCTGTGACGTTATATTAACCATTAAACTCTCATTTTCTCTTACTTTTGTTCCATAGATTATAAAAACAAACAGAGCTGAGGAAACTGCAATATGTAACAAAATGGTGACTCTTTGGCTGCACGTTTTGCAATATAAAATATGATACTCTCTCTTTCTCTGCTTGCCTCTTTTTCTCTGCTTTTTCCCATTATGAAGTCAATTCCCATAGTAATGCTTAGGGCAGAGTATATCATTGCAGGGCCCAGATGGTTAGCTATGGAAAACTATCCTCCATCTGGTTCCTTAGTAATATCCTTAAGCGGATAAGCTTGCAGCTCTGAAAACGCATTAAGTTTTCCATGCAACTGCTGTCTGTAGCAATACATGCTCTGCATCTAGCTTCATTTTGAATTTAGGGGGACATGCAGCGTTACGATGAAGCAAAGTCCTGCATTAATATCAAATTCACTTGGGAACAGGAAAAAAGTTACCCTGAAAAAATATTTCTAACAGGTGGGTTGGGTTTTATAACCAATTTAAGTCCTTTGAATTTTCACATCATTCTGTATTTCTTGTTTTCTTTTCCAAAGCAAAGATAGATACTTGTTTCCTTTTTCTGCGTGCCCTTATTGCGAGAATATGAACTGCTTTAAATGTCAAGATGCTATGGTCTAATGAAAAACGTGATGTGAAAATCTTTTTTTGTAATTTCAAGAGGTGAAGTGATATCAAGAATAAAGTGAAATCAGGGGTGAAGCTAACTTCCAACTAGCAAGTGGAAGGTCTCTCAGGGCAGCTGAGACAACCTGGATGCTTATATGTGTACAGATGGGATGCCTGGACAACAGAGCAGGCAAACTCCAATAGAAAATAGAAGGATATTTTTAAGAAGTCCTAGAATAAAACCAAAAAGAGCTTTTTTGCACTCATGCTGCCAAACTCTCCAAGAAGTTATTCCAGCTCCGATGAGACTGGATCTTTTCCCGGGATGCAATGAGGTTTGGATCAGGCCACCACTAGTACTTAGAGAAAACAAATATTAAAGGTGCTGGAAATTATTTTAGAAGGATGCTGTGAGAGGTCGGATTCTTTTAGGAAGGCAAATCCCTTTATCTACGCGAGTTATTAGTGTTAATAGTTAGGAACTGGAACTGCTTTGTTCTGCTACCAGAGATGATTGCATTAAACCATCTGTTTGCAAATTCTCTGTAATTTTTTAAAAGCCCAAGAACTATTTCTCATAATTCTTGTTCATGAATGCAATAGTCCTTCGGAGAACCAGCAAATGCAAATATTTCCAATTTGTTTAACAGGATAAGGGCACTTCTAAAGCACTCCTGTATTTTTTAGTAACTTTATGTTTTCTTCAGACAACTGGGGACTGTAAACAAGACTCATTTCTGACAGTATTGTCATATATGTGCTAAAGGAAAAGAAATAGCAATTGTCACTCTTAACTGTTAAAAATGAAGTATGTCTCTCTTTGTGAAGGTACTCAAACCCATGAGGGGAAGGTGTGAAAGGAGCTGAGCAGTTTGTCTGCTATAACAGAGAAATGGCTCACGCCAGCCCCTGATGGGGCTCTGCTGGTCCAGGACGGGCACCTGGCACCTCCATGAGCACCAGAATTTTACCCATGTTCCTTCTTTGCTCTGTTGCTGAGAGGAAGAGGTGGTGTTGTCCCCTTGCTGCGACCACGAGAGGCTGTGCTTTTCCTTCACCTCACCTGCAGCCATGCCCCACAGGCTAACGGAGAAACGGAAGGTATTTTCTGCCTGCATGGGTACAGGTATGGTCAGTCCTCAAAGCCGAGCTTGTCTCCATGAGTTCTCCGTTTCTTCATGCCAGGGGTTGAGCATCCTGACTGCAGCGCCGAGACCAGCTGGGAGGTAGGGACTGACGGTGCCTCCCTCCGGGGTGATACTGTTACCTGCAAACAATACAGCCCTCATCACTGGTGGAGCAGAGCTGGACAATTTGCAATCCAGAGATGTTTTTGGCTGAGACAGGATAACTGTGGAGAACCGCTGTTTCTTGGCCAGCCTGCTGCCTGCTGCTCCCAGCTGCCTTTGGAGAAAATAGTGCTGAGCTGGTCGGTTTTGCTGGGCTGGAGCCTGAGTTTCAAGCCAGAGTCAAATTCAAAAGCAGGCAAAGCCACCAGCAGCTGGCAGCAGGACACGGGCTCTGGTCTCAGCCTTGGCCCAACACGTTAATGGTGGCCCGGAGCATCCACAATCGAGTGGATTTTTTTGTAAGTATTTGAGAAAGTAAGTAAACAGGTAGTAAAAGGAAAATCAACATTTTAAACTGTTTTACGACTCAAACTGAACAGAATTT
>VYZM01003173.1:35592-53104 GCA_013398915.1 Dromas ardeola
AATGAACAAGTATTTGTGTGAAAAAAAAAAAAAAAAAAAAAAAAAAGATACTTTTTGATCAAGGCTCTTCTCCCAGCCAGCTACCAGAGGGGCGATGCACAAGGCAGTGTTACTTCCTCTCAAAAGAGGAATGCAACAGTATCCTAAACATAAATTGAATAGACTGATAGTAGGTGAAGAAATTCTTCTAACAGTCAGGGATTAAAAAAAAGGGCCATATAAAATTAATGTCAAAACGCAAATAAACATGTAATGACTTCATGGGCAATGACATGCTAAATCTAAGTGGCCGGTGTGCTGCAGACTCCATTTGAACAGACACCTCAAGGGTGAAATACTGAACATGATAAAAGAACAAGAAAGGAAATTAAAGAACAAACAGAATAAAAAAAGCGCTGTGTTGCTGCTTCACAATCATGACCAAAGGAACAAAACAGATGAGAGAAAGGATTCACAGTGAATAAACAAATTCCTCCAAGCTCTTCACAAGGACCAACTTAAGAAAGAGTGAAATAACAAGGAAATATTTATGAGCTTTCCTCCAGAGCAAAGCACATGGGGGAGGGGAAATTAAAGTCTTAAAGAGATAAATTGAAATATATTACTTTAAGAAAAATAAGTGAAAACCACCATTCTCAGAGCTAAATATTTATTATTTATAGCTAGTTTCCCCAGTGTACATTTTTAACCAGGAGGGAATTTTTCAGAGATTGACTTTTGTTTCCTTCTCCGTTTTTGTTGTAGAGTATATTTGGTGTACATCCCCCAGGTCCTTCCCACCTGCGGTGGTGTTAATCAGCCCAGGTCCTTTGGCGTGAATGGAGACGGGCTCTTTACTCCAGCTCAGGAGTCTGCCCACCGTCACCTCATGCTGAGAGAGATTTATGATTACTTTATTACTCATTTCTCCAAACATCCATTTACTAAAGCCACAAAAAAATATATATATCTCTAGTTTTCATATGTTCTTTGCACAATAATTTGCATAGCAGAAGTGAAGAGCTTTTTGCCACATTTCCTTTTTAATGCACCTGTCATCTCAAAGAAAAATAGGAGAGATTAAGATTTGTAAATATTTCTTATAAATACTAAAGGGGTGGGAGTGATGGTAGATATGCAGAGTGATACTGCTAAAGGGAACTTCTAAAATGAGTCACATCTGACAGTTCTTTACTGAATGTAGAGTACTATGCCAGTACAAGGCAGTCCCTGCTGCCTTGAGAAGAAAATTCCCATGGGATAGTACACTTCTTTCTTTGCCTTATTCTTGCCAATTTCAAGACGACAGACTTGTGAGCTCTGAAGCCTATAAGGAGAAGGCATAGAAGATATATTAAAGACTTACAGTTGGACTCTTCTTACTCAATTATTTCAAATTGCGACCCTGGGCTGAAGAGGGTGCTGTGTGATGTCTGGCTGTCCGGCTGAGCTGTTGCATTAGAAGAACTTCACCTATAAAAGATAATATTGGATATTCGATTAGACAAACATTTTGCTCCAGTGTGGACAGCCACATGAAATACTGTAAAAGAGTATGAACAGGTGCCAAAAGGGGAAAGTCCTCAACAGCCTTTCGTCTCCTGCTCTGGACATTACACCAACACCAGTCACTAGTGTCCAGATCTTTTTTCCTTTGCAGTTCCTCCCACTGCCCTGAAACTAAATACAACGGGATTTTCTTTAAAGAGCAAAATACCATCAGTTGCATTGTGGATTTTTGCTTTTTTTCTGCTTTTGTATTTTAAGTATCTGACAAACCATAACTGTGCATAGTTGATCTTTCAAGGCTTCTACTTTGTTTGAACTTCAAGGAAAGTGGAAAAATAATGTGAAAGCCTGAAGGACAGTAGCTTCTGGCATACGCTTCTCTTTCACATTTTGTAAATCTAATGGTGCACACCATCCTGAGCTATGAGAGATGTGTTAGACTGTCATCTCAACTGTCAAAAACATGTGGCAGTTTCATTTACTCTGGAGCAACTTTGACCACTTTAGCCAAATTTCATTAGGACAAACTTGTAGATGACTCAGCCGACGTGCATTTCAGCTCCCAGCATTTTGTGTTGGAGTGACAGATGCTTGTGTAACTGTACAATTAGAGCAAAGAACAATATGACCACACAATGTGAAAACCACTTAATAGTGTTAGTAGATGATCATGAGCAAGTCTCAGGGAGCAGAAACATCAAATATGCAACCAAAAAAATAAATAAAATGATTTTTTAAAGTATGTTACAATAGTAAATCTACTTAGTGAGGAGCAGAAGAGAAATCTTTGGCATGAGCCTGACTGTCAGCTTCCCTGCATCTCACTGATGGAGATGAATAAAGTGCCTTGCCTGCATCTACTCATGGGATCGAAGCCATTTCAGATTTAAATGAAAGAACAGTCTTAAATGATACAAGAGATTTCAATAAGCAACATAAGAGGTGTTGCCAGTGCTCAGAGGCTCTTAGTAATATGGCCTCTATATTTGTTCCTGAGAACTCTAAATCCAGATTACTTTCAGTCATTTTCTGTATGTGGTTTTATGTATTTATAAAACTCAGAGCTTGTTTAAGATTCCCTGTCATGGTCCGCAATGGGACATATACAGAAGTTTCAGGCTGCAAGCACTGTAGAGTTCAGAATAGATGATGTTTTATTAGATGCACAATGCACTGCAAAGAAACAAGCCTGACATGGTAGTCTACTTAGAGGTCATTTCGTGTAATACACTTAGTCTCTTTCTATTTTTACATCCACGCTTCAGCTCCTAACAGCTGCAAGATGTGTCTTAAATGGAAGAATAAATAAATCCCAAAGAACAGAACACATAACAGTGTATTAGCATAGCTTCCTTTGTGATTCTTACTCCAGATGCACCAAAGAACAGCAAACCCTTTCAAGTGCTTCGCAGCGGCTCCATCAGTGAAACTTTTTATTATCACAGTAGCTAAGGCTTCTTCTGCACTGGGGGAAAAACGCATGCCAAGCTAGGATGTGAGTTTGTGTCATACCACCTATGCTCTTTACCTCCCTGTGTGGACATCCGAGTGCATGCTAAGGGCGGATTTGACATCCATTTGTTTCGGCAGCCTGTGCCCTTCTCCTCTCCCTCTCCTGACCACCCAGCTTCTTCCGACATCTCCCATTTAGGCATCCTGGTCCAATTGTTTGTGACACTGTGGGCAGAACTGATCCAGAAAAATAATAGCCATTATTTACTAGGTTATTTTAAACCTGTACAAATCCCTTGAGGTAGTTCAAGGCATGGATGCAAAAATATCTGTGCTAACACAGCTGAGGAGGAGGTGAAGGAATAGAAACAGGCAGGCAGCATTTGCAATCAACTTCTCACCTTGATAAATAGATTTAGCAATTCATACCAACTAACAAAAAAAAAAACCCAAACAACCCACCACCCAAAACAAAACCAAAACTATTTGTTTTCTGCTTATTTAGAGATTGAAACTGGCTCACCAGCCCTAATCCTGGTGCAAGAGAAAAGGTGAGAGTGTGTAAACAGGCATGGAGAGCAGAAGGAACAGAGAGAAAGTGACACCACGTCTTCTGGTGGCTGCTTACAATTTGGTTTTCCTCAGCCATGGCTGAAAAATGCATCATGTGGTATTCACTTCAATGAACGTCATCAATTTGTTAAGCAAGTGCTGGCCCAGGAAACAAAGTGTTTCTGTGATTCCCCTTTTAAGCTCCCAATTTAGGACTACTGACATATTCTGTATTTCAGAAATCTGACAGGAAATTGATGTGAGTTCCACTAGGGCAGCCCTTCTCTTGGCGTCCTGGAGACTGACGGAAGTGAAATGATTCCTCCAAGCAAAAGGTTATGCTATCTTACATTTTTTTCTGTTAAAAATTCATAGGATCTAGTACAATTTTTACCTACTATTTTTGACCAATTGACACTTGATATGCGAACAATTCACAGTGTGCATCACCACTGCACCGAAGCATGCATACATAGCAACACCAGAGTCAGAACTGAGTATTTTCATTTAAATATTTTGCATAAGGCCACTAAAAAAAACCCCTTTTCCCACATTATTGAGAAAAAGAATAAGCATCGTGCTTTTATCAACACGAGATCTTGTTATTTTTCAATTAAAATTACTTTTCAGAACGTTACTGTTTCCTTGAACAAAAAAACTGCAAAAACTTAGATGTAGAAAATTGCAAAAACTTAGACGTAAAAGAGTACTTGAGTTTTACACATTTTTTTGGACCAGAGGAACAAGATTAGAAATTGCAAAATTGCTAGTGAAACAGAAAGCTTGAGTCCTTCCCAGCTTTAACGACATAGCATGGAATGGCTCTGGCATCACACGATGTTATTTGAAAGGGAGAATACCGCTGGCAGTAGCGCAAAAGGCTTCTGTTGTTGTCAGTCATCAGGAAGCAGATGGCACGTCTTGGATGAGCGGGTTCTCAGGCATCTTATTTCATCAACCACTTCAGTGTACCTGACAGCGTAGTCAGATGTGAAACACGCTACCTAAACACGGGCTGCGGGAACTCAAGCGCAATGAATTCCCAATCACGGCAAGATTAGCAGGAAACAAGAGCACAGGAGTTCTGTCTGTCCTGTACACGGAGTAACCCTCCTCTTGCCTGAAGTTAAAATAGTTACTTGCGAACTCTTTAGGGTAATAGATCATTTGTTTCCACGGTGATTATTCAGCATTAAAATGACGGATTTATTTTTTTTTTATTGTTAGCAGTCTGAGTGACAAAACTAGCGCAAGAAAATAACGAAAATCTTTTTCACCTGTCTCATGTCAGCTTAAATCAACAAAAATATTCTTAATAACTTCTGCCTCATGAGGGAAAATCAGACATTGTACAAGAAAACAGTATTGGATGCCTTTTGTTGTGTACAGTATGATCCTATTACCTGAGTATCTTTAGGACCTCTCACTACAGAGGACTACTTTGACAGTCATTAAGAGTTTGCGATGGAAATTGCCATCAGTTGGTCCAAGTGGTAATATAGGCAGAGGGATGTGATATTAGCCACACCTTTGCCTTGAGTCTAGTTTAAAAAGGAAACTTTACTGTGGTAGTTTCTGGGATCCCTGTAGACTTAAGACCTCTCTGTTTACCTTTTATTTTAGTTTTTAAGAGTTAAATCTGAAGCTCTGAAGATGTCTGGGATGCTCTTGTGCTGGATGTGGCATCAGCACATGGGAAGAAGGGCAGTAAGGAGTGCCCATAGGAAACACTAAGGATAACTCCTGGGAGGCTTCCTGGGCTTGGAGCTGTGCTTTCTAGAGGAATGCTGAAAAGCCCCATGGAAGCCAATCCCTTGCTGTTTTTGAAAATACCAACATATATTCACTTGGCGCTTTAGGCATTGTAAAAAATTTGGCCCTAGAAGACTCACGTACCATCATACACTGTGTGACACAGCCGGGAACTCAGCTCCAATTTTTTCAACACCAGGCCAGTGCCTGTGGCACAAAGAATCCTCATTCTGTTAGTCTGAAACAGAAAGTTATTCTGGATGTCGTCTTGCTCAGTAGGGGTCTGGCTAATACAGACATCAATAAGGGGTGCAAACAGTCATTAGAAAAGCGAGTTCCCTATTTGGGCATTATGTACCATATTGAAGTTTGAGAGTAACTATGCAAAATACTGTAGCCAGGGGTAGGAAATCCACAGAACTCACTCTGTAACTCCAGAAAATAACAGGCTACAAAATTTCAAAATGGATCGATTCTCGTTGCCCATGAGCATATGTTGTTTCTCTTGAGTGTAGTACAAATCATGCATGCAAACTAGGAGACAGATCTCATAGCTCTTGCATGCATACGAAGGGAGACTTTGGGGTTTTCTTTGAACTAAATAAGGCATAAACTGATATGCATATGTAGAGTCCAGACATATGAATATTTAATAAACCCTGGCATCTCAGTCATTTGCACAGAGGTGTCACTTTATTTTATCCAACATATAGCAACTGAAAGAGTGATACTGAACAAGGCGAGGCCATGAACTCAGATTCAGTGTCTAAGCCAAAGAGCAAGCTGTATGTGTATAAACCACCTGTAGATCAATTAAAAACCTTAGTAGATAGCCACTAAATCATTTTACTGCCATTATTTATCACTGCATTGGTTCTAAACCCATTACTTCTCATTTGTTTCTATGCCACAACCAAACTGTAGATATAAAATGGGAATTTGTGCAAACAGGTGTTATTGCCATGAGACAATTTAGTTACTCCGGCAGCGCCATCTGAAAAGTCATAGGTACACCATAGCTATGTGCTGCACATTATAACTGTTGATTTTTAGGGATATTAGTGGATACCCCACTGAATGGAAAGGGAAAGAAAGAAATGCACTGCAATTCGAATGTGAAGCAGAAAACCCTGCTGCATTTCATCAGTCAGCCACTTAAACGAACAGTAGTCTACAACAAAAAAACAGGCAGATATGCTCACAGTTAAATCTTACTAGGCTGATCTGAGGGAGATTGAGACAGACAGACAAGGATACAAAGAGTTCACAGGCTAATTTTACAGGCTGCAGCCATTGCAACAGTCTTATTAGGCAAGGTTGCACAGGAAAGAGAAAAGCAATAAATCTATATGAGTTTTCTTGCCCAAAAGAAACTACTGCCATGGAACAGAAGTGCAAGAATAAGGTCCTAGGGAAAAATCATACTGACTGATACATCTCTCACTCTGAACTCAATTAAAATGAAATTTATATAAACAACAAGTCTCAACTATTAATGTGGCTGGCCATCTGCCCACACCTACTTCAAACAACTGTTAGCTCTATGAACCCAGAGGGTGGGCAAAAGTACACAAGACCAAAATTAGATGCCTTGAGCCTTTTTTCTTTCTTGCAGAACCGCTATAGATGATTTATTAGTGAATGGATATTTGCCATCCATTTTGAAATTGAAAATCCCTTGGAGGCTCTGCAGCCCCCTCCATTACATTACCAGCATGTGCAGGTCACAGAGGTACAACTGGGAGAAGATTCGGGCTCCATCAGTCAAAAATTCTATTTTCTTCCCAAGCGCTAAAAAGTCTTTAAGTGTGTAATTTGAATCATCCTTAAATTCCCCAGCATATTTAAGCACCTTGCTAATAGGATAGAAAAGTATTAAAGCATACAGTTTAATCCCAGCGCTCTTATGCTTTGGTCTCTCGGTGGCAGCCGGGGCTTGGAGCAAGAGAGAAGTGATAAGCTCAGACTCTGCTCACGAGTGATGAGGAAGGATGAGCATCTTCCTCAGAGAGAGTGACAACTGGGATTTCAGAGCAACATTCTCCACTCCATTGCTCCAATTTCACTTTAGTTTAATGTCTCCAATTTCTACAGGGTTAGTTTAAGTAGGCTCAGGATCTGGCCTCGTGTCTTAGCCTGGGTAAAGAGGGGAGATAGGCTGCTTCTCTGTGTGTTGTACCCCAGGGCTAAGTTCACACTTTTGGGAAAGCACTGAAAGAAATGAAGGGTAATAACAATGCCTAGGAGAAAACTGAATTTGAAGAGAAGAAAATGGATGGGTAGATTGACACAACTAAACCATAACCAAGTTCAGTATCCTTAAGAAAGTGTGTGCCCTTCTGATTACCCCGTTGGCAAGCTGTGATAATGCTTGTGCAGATAAGGTGTGTTGTACCTTCCTGCTAGAAAACAATATATACCGAAAGGGTTACTAAAACTCTTCAGGCCTCACTGATACTATGTGTGAGCCGTATCTATGAAGCAGTATAGACATGTTTACATACAAACATGTATTCATTACATGGAATTAAAAATGGATTTTAAGACAGCTACAGAAACACTTTCTCTACCAGTCACAGGAATATAAGTGCCTTTTCCCAGATTTCCAGCAATGCAGATATTATGAGAGGGACTTTGTGTGGTTCAGAGGTGAAATGTACAGTGTGCCAGGCTGTGGGCACATTTCTCCTCTTACTTTGGATACCAGCTCCAGCCTTCTGTTGCGGTTACCTGATGGGGATTTGCCCTAAAGCGCTGTGTCTAGCTATTACTCGCTGCAAAACAAATCAGCTCCTCTCCTTGACATAACTTTGTAACTGGCCTAGGGGGTCAGAATCATAAAACTTGCATAGCCTGGCTAATTCCCACAAGGCAGCTGTAGATCAACCAGACAGCATATCTAAGGGGCTGCTAATTGAGAGGACAAAGCTTTGGGTGGGATTAATTAGTACACCTCAGCCTGCAACGGCGCAGGTCCCATCAGCAGGGAACATGAACAAGGTACATGCCTCGATTTTATTCAGACAGCTTTGTTCCTTACAGTACTTGTCAAATCTTAAATAATTAGGGTAAACTACTTTCACCTGATAGAACTTGTTAAATCTTAAATAATTAGGAGGAAAAAACACAGGACTTTTTTTTTTTAGCAGGCTGTTAGTTCAAATTGTACCCTACATGCACATTTTTGCCAGTACATTAAATGTGACCAAAGAAAAGCCCATGGCAATGTATCTGTTTCTACCTCTTCAAAAAAGAAGTTGAGCACAGACAACAGGTCTTCAGAGCTTGAGGGATTTCAACACAATCTATGCTATCCAACTTTTAATGGATGTATATGCCACAACTCATTCTAGTTTAAAATATAAGCTTAAAAGAAGCTCAATTAAGGAAGTACTTAGTTGAAGGACTTTCCTAGCTTGGTCAGAACAAAGTCTGGCCTATTCTTTCCCCAGCTTTTTGAAGCCTGTGAAATTTTGTGCATCTACCCTTTTCCCCAAAGGAAACACTTCATTGTTTCATTTTCTAACAAACAACAGCTGAGCTGCTGTGTACAGAAACCTTATTATGATAAACCCGTTCACATCAAGAACAGAGGAAAATAAATTGTATTAAAGAACAGATTGTGGATGCACTTTTTCAAAGACTGTTTGCAAGTAATCACTTACAAATGTGTTTTAAAGTTAATAAAGGAAGAGAAATCCTTTTTCCAGTTTCCTTATCCTTCAATAAAAAATTTTAAAAATAAGGAGGAAAAAAAGTTATATGCAGCACACACAATACTACAAATGAAATACAAAAGGTTTTTCTTCACATGTAAGGCAAAGGTAAAATGAGCAGCCCTGATCTTTAAAGAGGATGAATTCCACTATTTGCATGTCAGCAAACTTCACAAGATTTGAGCAAGTTAAAAGCAAATTAAGAAAACGGAAGAGACTAGCCTCAGCTAAATGTGAGCAGCAGGCTGGAAGGGAGACTTCATTTAAGTTGATGTTTGCTCATTAAATGGACATAGAAGTAAAAATCCTTCTCAAAGGAGAAGTAACAGCCCTGTAACAGCCCTGTACCCCATGGGAGTTGCAGGGTCTGGGTTCCAGAAATGTTTCTTACGTCCTGAGGGCCAGCAACGGATTTGCTCCATGGATGAAACTGAATTGCAGAATTGCAGCGACTCCCACAGATCCCAAAACACCCTCACAGCTCCTCCTCTGTCTCCAGATTTTTAAGGTCTAATACCTAACACATTGAGTAGGAAATATTAAGGCACCAGTGATGAATCTACCTGTGTAGCTAAATAGGGGAATAAAGGAACAAAAAGCTTCATGAGAGGTAAATTGTCTGAACTGCTGCCTCCTGTCTGGAGGGGCAGGGAGAAGGTAGAGCTTTGCTGGGAAAAAAGAGCTGGGCTGTGTTTCCCCAGGGAATAACTGAGTAACTGAGAAGTGGCAATAATTTGATCTCTGCTCTGCTTCCATGGAAAAGCAAATACATGCCGGCCTTTACTCACAGCTGAATGCAGACTGCCTGTCAACGCAGAGCCCTGGGAGAACCTTCTGGGTGCAGACTAACAAGCGAGAAACGTGAAGTCTAGGGCTTCACAAGACTATTGACATAAATACCTAAATGAACCACCCATTATCCAAAGGTAATTAAAAGATAGGGAACACTGTAAGTGAATGTACTAATTCTCTGCCTGATCTAATCGAATAAAAAGGATGCATGTGGGTGTGTGCTTCTCTGTGGGTGGGTGAAGGAGAGAGTGGGTGTGCATGGAAATGTATCCAAGAATTCACACATATCCAAAATCCAGGGTTGTTTCACCCTCCTATTCCCAGCTGTACAGTAGAACCACCACACATTCAGCAAAACCAATGCAATCAGCTAGGCAGTGAGATCTGATCATCTGGGAATCCTGAGTAAAGACTGCCCACAGCTGCCTAAAGATCTGCTGCCCAACCAGGCAAGACCCAAAGTATAAGTAAAAGATGCTCAGAGAAGCATTACAGGCTTTCCAACAAGGCATCATCAGGAGAGGACGAATGAGAAAAAAGTAGTTGTGTGCTTTAAACAGAAGTTAAAAAGTTCTGTTTAAGATTTCCATCAGTAACACAAACAGAAAATTCATGCAAGCTTTGTGTTGCCATTAGTATTTCTTTTAAATTTGTACTAGTTCTAACTGATAGTGTCCATTGTATTCTTTCTGCCATCTATCAGTTCTGTCCTTGCTTACCATCAGTGTTCAACAAGCATATTTTCATAACATTTAATTTCAAGACATCAGTCAGTTTCCTCAATGGGTATTTCGAATCTTGTGGCTTTGACAATACTGACCTGAAGAATTTATATTCTGAAGTGCCAACTCCTCTGGAAGGATCATTAGCAAGATCTGTTATTTTGCAACTGTTGCTTATAGAAACTTAATTCACAAATGTGTGAATCTACTTCAGTTTGATGAAGTAAACAACAGCTTGATCGTTTAGCTAAATTATTTTCAGTCCTCCCTGTTCTCACTAAGAGTACACCAAGAATGAACTTTAAGAGGACAAATATTCAGTGATAACCTTGGGGCTAGAACTTTTTACAATTCTTTTTCCAGTCCAAGGGAATACAAAGAGGCCCAAACCTGGAAAGTATATCTCAGATAGTTAACCAAAATTTTCCAAAGTAGTTTTGGAAATTTGTTATGATGGGGTTCCTGAGCCACCTCCAGTAACTGCTGAATTCATTCTGCTGTCTGTAAGGCTCATTTCTACCACAATCATTAAGCCACCTTTACTGAAACAAGAGATAAAATCTCCAACCATACTCCAAAAGATGGAAATGCTTAAAGGTAGTAGCCATCTTCTTTTCCTGTTGAAAACTCAAACTGAAACTAGAAGAAAACCAAATCAAAGGAAAAAAATTAAAGTGTCCCTCCCAAAGTTTGAGAATTATAATTGAATAAAAAACGACCAAAAAAAATCAAGAGAACAAAGAACTTCTCCAACATGCGAAGAGCAGCGGCACAACTATTAAACATTCTTAACATGCAGCCTTGCATCTCAGTTTTGCAAAAAAAAGACAGCAAAATGTCAGGTTTTAAATAAACTGCGGATTTTGAAGTCAGATCACTCAGGCAGTATCCCGTGAGAAATTTGTGATGGCAGGACTCTAAGGAGCTTAGAAAAGATAACCTGCTGAAGGTGGGATGAAGGTTTGCAAGTGGCACAAACCCACCGGCATCTGCCTCAGTAGGCCGTCGCACCTCCCGCTCCCCTGGTGCACTGCTCCAGTTATGAAACAGGCATGAAATAGTATTTTCTCCTGCCATGATGACGAATAAAACATAATCTGGTGAGGGGCAGGACTGATAACTCTTGTCAAATTTCTAAACGGGATAGTATAAGTGCAGAGGTCATCTTTATTCACAGAAATATGTAAACTTTGGGTGTTTTTGTTGAAAATCTGTGAGTCAGTTACGAAGAGGTGAATGTCACCATTATCAGTTAATTAAATTTGATTCTTTGTTTTTATTATTAATATAGATCACTATATAGATATAGATTATATTTGTTATCTCATAAACATCCACTGACAGGTATCGAGAGATGAGGTTGACAAAAGGAAGGGAGAGTCACAATTAGTGTTAATTAACCCTGCAGAATGTCTACTGACAGCTGGCTACTCCCTTGGCATGATGGAAAGCAGCTTGGATTGTGAGTGTGGTATTTTTCCCAAACAACTTGAGCCCAGAGCCACCACAGCATGGAGCTTCAACATGTGATTCTCTATCTTGCTAGCAAAACCAAGGGTCCAGACATACAAGGTGTACGAGAACGATAAACAACTGTCAACAAACATAGTCTATAAAAATGTGTTAAATCTAATGTAGTGAGAGAGCATTGTGTCATGTGAGAAGAATACAGAAATGTAATAACAAATGCTAAAAAGAAGATGTAAGTTACTGGGAGACAAGTGATCTGTAATAGATCTAATTTGCAGTACCACATACCCAATCTTACTCGCACTTGTAGATTAAAGTCAGAGTTTTAGTCACTTACAGAGATACACATAGTAACATTGAAAGTAAACAAGGTTGAAGAGGTCGGTTTTCTACTTGACAAAAGCACTAGAATAAATTTCAAGAGCTCTAGGATGAATTCCTATTTTTGCTGTTGGCTCCCTGTGTGAGTCACTGAATACTACCGTAATGCTTAGACTCTGTTCTCTATGTATATTAGATACTTTCCAGTACAGAGACTATCTTCATGCTTATAGACAAAATCTCATAAAAGTGGGCCTTAGTTTCATTTATGAACAAAGCTCTATTAACGAATACGTAGAAAAATACATTTGATTTTAAGTAGTATCTATTTTTATAGGTTTTTTTACATGTTTCCCATTCATTTAAAAATTCTCTTAAAATGCAAATGAAACCCTAGCAAGACCATTCAAAAAGATTGCACTGTATGTGCCTATGACAAACATCCGGGGATTCCCACTTTTGGTACTTCTCTTGTTGGGACTGGTCTGTCCCTGCACTTCCCAGTTCCACTCCTGTTCTATTTAAATTGAAATCTAACTACTGCTGCTCCCTGCTTTCAGTTCTCTATCTCCTCTCCACTCCTCCAAATCATTGTTTTCCTCTACCAGATGAAAGCCTCTATGAACAAAATCCTGAGGTTCTTTGGTATCTTTTTTTTCTTGTAGAGCAGGAAACCAGCAGTTTTGATCTGTTCTTGACTCTGCAAATCCGTTGGTTGGTTTTTTCCCTAGCCCAGACAATTTTTGTAGTTACGTAACATTCAGAAGCTTTAATGCAGACGATACCTTTCTGCTAAACTTCATATTTGCAGATGGAATACCTGGATTTTATTAGAGAAATTACAAATTGAGCAAATGAAAAATGTTATAAAGACAAGTTATACTTAAGCATATATTTTTCCAAGTAAGCCGTAAAGGTGTTTACAGTTGCATTTGAATTATATGAAGCTGGGGAAGACTCTTCCAATATTCAACTGTTTAAAGTAGCTTGTGTATTCTCATTTTTACAGAAATTCTATATTTGAGCTGAGATACTTTTCCCAGTGGAAGTTTCAAGACCAATACATTTTTGTGAAAAGTTTCAGTCCCAATGAACTGACATTTTCTGATGGAAAACTTGCCCCAAACCTCTGAACTATCTCTATGTACATCCTCATGGTACTTAGGCAAGTACCACCTCAGGCACTTTGCTTTAACTGTATACATTTTCATCAAGCCCTGATGTCCCTTATGGGTTTGTGCAATCTCTGAGATGTAGGTAGGACATTTACTGTATATTTCTGTTCCTTGATTTCGTGTGAAATTATTTCACAGCTTTATATGTTCTTGTTCTTCTTATTCCTGATGTATTTTCACATTCAGAGAATTACAGTTTAACCAGAATCCTTCAAACTGAGAAGTTTTGAGCACAGGAACTAAAGTCAAAATATACTTGGAGGCTAGTAGGCAGGATCAGAGCAGTGGATATTTAGTCATTCAAGTTAAATTAGGGGCTCATTATTTGCCTCTGTGACAAGTATCCAAATGCCAAATTCCATAACTGTGATTTAAAGGATCAAAGACTAGATTATTCATATATTATTTAAGTTTTGTTTTAACGTAGCGGTTTAAAGTCAAGATCAAAATCCTGTTGTGTGATGTTCTGTAAGATGTGTCAGCTTACTACTGTCACCCCAAACATTTTCCTTGGGAACAGATTTCTCCTAGCCTACAGTTTTCCTCCTTGTCACTGAAAGGCTTGCAGGGAGATTGAGTACAATTCTGGAAAACGGTTCAAAAAATGATCATTTAGAAGGATAATCTGGAAAATGGAAATCGTGCCTCCCAAATCTTGCCTGTAGATACCTCAGAAATTATAAACAAACTAGACAGCTTAATTTAGTGCTGTGCTTGCCCAGTAAAAAAGACTATATTTATCTGAAGAGATCTTTGCTTACTTAGTAACCAAATGGGTGCTGAAAGTGATAATTGTCTCCATACATCTGTCTCGGGAGGCAAATACCAACAAAGACGAAGAGCTACCTAGAACATAGCTGGCAGAAGAAAAAGCAAGTATAAATGTGACATTAGTATGTTTAGAAATTCTGAAGAATTTATAAGGCTTGTAATTAATTAATTACTGTTCCATTAAGTATATAATTTGATTTAATACTATGTGATTCTATTTCTCCATTAGTGAGAGGTTATATTCTTCCAAATACCTACTGCATGTTTTTGATATTCCACCTACATTTCTTACTCAAATGTCTATTTATCATTACAGTTACTCATAGAATCATGGAATCATAGAATTGTCTAGGTTGGAAGGGACCCTTCAGATCATTGAGTCCAACCGTCAACCTAACACTGACAAAACCCATCACTCATGATTCAGCATTTTTAATAATTCCTTCTTCTTAAAAATTATAAGAATATTTTCATATCCTTAGTTGTGCCCCCAGTTTGTCTTAGACTGTGTGTGGGTATACCGAGGTGTTTTCACTGAAGTATTCCAAAACAATAGCAAGAAAACTCAACTCAAGGACACAGAGAACTCGAACATTAAAAAAGAGGTCAGTGAAAACAAATTCAATCATTCATTATTTTTAAGTTGAAAATATAGCTTGACACACATTATTGTGCTGAATATTTATAAGGAAAAAGGTGTGAATCTGGATTTTCTGCACTCAAGCACTAAATTTTAGATCTTATTGCCAGATACCTGGTGGCATATCTGGTGTCTTGGCTTTAGTAAGCATTGGGCAAGCACTGATCCAAGGTACAGTAAAGACCTCTGTTTTTAGGCAATTCAAAGCACTTCACAACTTTTCTGTCTCAATGTTTCATAAAAATTTGACAGAAAATATTGACTTTTCTGCTTAGGCTCTCCATATTAAGAATTTATGTGAGTTTCTCTTTTAAATTAAATAGTGTGTGATACAGTTTGACACTGACAGGGAAAAGGGGTAGAGGTGTATATATTTTCTTTGAATGTTTTCACAAGGCAGTAGCCAGTACTGCAAGGCTAAGATTTAATCTCTGATTCGATCTGCTGGGAGAAAGAAAGATCCAAATAATTTTCTGTAGCTGTTGGTCCCTGATATAGAAAGGCAGGATATGGAAGACTTGCTAGCACTATAGGGAAAATCTGCATATGGATAGGTAGGATTGTTCCATTTGTCAGTTTAAGTCACCCAAACTTCATACATTGCACATGACAAGGATATACATATACATAGGGCTATAGTACATTAGCATCTTAAACCCTGGCTCCACTGTGCTGGGCACTGACAAATAAATACTGAATAAACAGTTTCTTTCCCTCTAAACTAAAAAGAAAACCACAATTTTATAGAGGAAATAGATTTGTTGACTCTCCCACTATCATCTACCAGGTCAGAAATACAGTGAAGATTAAAATTTTGTCTACCCAAATTTAATTTTCATCCAATTTATGGTGTAATCAAGACTTAATTTGCTTGATGCCTGGATAGGAACTGCTATAGATGGGCTTATCAACTTTTTTTCCAGGCTTTGATTATTGTTTTTCAATTAAGGGAAAGTTAAATTCTTCCAAATTTTATGAGCTATTGAAAATAATGTGCTTTGGGCCAGCAGAAACTCTTTATTCAGTTTAAAGGAAATTATATTTGCTATTCTAAACTTCTCCCTATATCAAGAAACAAAAAATCTCTTCCAATGGAGGAAAATAAGACTACATTTCACCAGGAAATTAAAAATGTCCAGAATTATTCCTTGCCACTGTGGCCAGCTATCACAGACTGGTCTCCATCCATGTTCTTAAGCGCTTTTAGGCTCCAAACCCACAGTAACCACATGCAAACTTCCTGGTGACAAAGAGCCCTGGTATGTGCCAGCTGTGAAACTCATCCTGTTGAAGAGTGCAAAAATATAAACTAAACCACATTGGAAAAGTTTAACAGGTAATAGATTTCCAGTGATCAGGGACATTCCCTGGTCCTTTAGAATTTACAAATATTAGTGCTGTCAGAATTTCCCAGAGAAATAAAAAAAACCATGTTATTTTCAGTTTTGAAAGTCTAGAATATTCATATATGAAAACTACTAATAGCTGTCATTAAAAATTTGATACCAATAACACAGCGTTTTAAAATAAAATTTGTCCAAAAGTCTCCAGCAGCTCTACGAAAGAGACAGAAGACAGACACAGAGCACACAATTTCTCCAAAAATCCCATAACAAGTCTGTGGCAGAGCTAAAATTTCAAATCCAGTCTCCTGGATTGCGTTCCAATGGTTTCATGACAGAGCTTCCTCAGGAGGAAAAATAGATAAAGAAAACACTGAAACACACAGATTGGCCTGGCATCTTTCACTGTTGAAACAGTCAAAGCATTTCATTTTGTAGCGTGAAGCAGGGGTGGGCAATATGCCTAGACTCTCAACAACTGTAAAAGCAGGAGTCTTTATTTATTTTGTGTTAGGGAAATGTATGACTTTGCAATCAGGACAGCTTGCGGTGGTACCGCATTGAAATGTAATCAGTTTTCAATGTGCAGAGAGTCCCAGAATAACTTTCTAACAGCAGCATTAGAAAAAAGACACTCCTTTTTCCCTAGGCTGTTTGTACCTCTAACATATAATTTTGCCATTAGTGAAGTGTGATGAAAATTAAGTCACTTGTACAGCCCAAAATGCTCAGTCAATCAACCATTAATTTTTTTTCCTTTTGTTACTAACTCAGGGCTTTACTCAGCAATAAATTGGCTGTAGAATTCAAGCTGCTAAAAGCTTTTCAAGGGTCTTTAGCATTGCAACCACGCTGCCTTCACCAGAACTCTAATCTATAAATCTGAGGAGAGAGGAAGGTCATGCTAAGACAGATTTCAGAGCCGTAACCCAAGCTTATGCCTCAAAACATATCTTCTACCACCATGCGGACATTGCAGGCAGGCAGTTTTCTATCTAAGTGATATCACAAGCTCTTAAGGAAGCACATAGAAGAGGACCTAGTAGCCTCTTATTATTCTTATATCCATTAATATTCGCAGCTTCTCTACTTTGGTAACACGATTGGCTGGCGGAGTTCAGAGGTGAATTTCTGCAGAGACTACTAATAGGAATGAATGTATCAGGACAGTCCAGTGGGTTGTCTGGCCCTGTAGACTCCAACAGCAGTCAAAATCAGACAACTAGTGAGGAATAAAGAAAGCCAACAGCAACACTTTGCTAATACAGTCCCTCAGCCATGCTGCAGTCAACATTTATAGGCATTTCTTGCATCGTAT